>VSMD01093518.1:0-12963 GCA_008750895.1 Mirza zaza
AACATTCGAGGGCGGGTGTCTTTTTTGTAGAGTGTCATTGGATCTTTTGAGTAGATGCCCAGTAATGGGATTGCTGGGTCAAATAGTAGATTCACTTGTATCGCTTTAAGGTATCTCCATATTGCTTTCCACAGAGGTTGAACTAGTTTGCAGTCCCACCAGCAGTGTAGGAGTGTTCCTCTCTCTCCGCATCCACGCCAGCATTTGTTATTTGGAGACTTTTTGATAAAGGCTATTCTCACTGGAGTTAAGTGATATCTCATTGTAGTTTTGATTTGCATTTCCCTGATGATTAGAGATAGTGAGCATTTTTTCATATGTTTGTTGGCCATTCTTCTGTCTTCTTTAGAAAAGTTTCTGTTCAAGTCCTAGGATTCTTTTTTCTGCTTGGGCTAGTCTATTCTTGATTCTTTTGAATGTGTTTTGTATTTCCTTCAATGAATTTTCAGCTCCAGAATTTCTGTTTGTTTGTTTTGATGATATCTATCTGTCTGATAAATTTCTCATTCATAAGCTGAATTGATTTTGTGATTTCTTTTTATTGGTTTTCAGACATCTTTTCCATTTCATTGAGCTTCTTGAGAATCAATATTTGGAATTCTTGATCTGGAATTACAAGTGATTCTTTTTTACTGGGATCCATTGCTGGACAATTGTTGTGCTCTTTTGGTTGTGTCATGTTTCCGTGTTTTTTTCATGTTTCCTGTGTATTTCAATTGATATCTGGGCATTTGATGTAATGGTGGCCTGTTCTGATTTTTAATGATCCTACATGTATAAGCACCCAACATTAGAGCACTTAGATACTCAAAACAAATATTACTAGACCTTAATAAAGGGAGAGACAGCAACATGATAATAGTGGAGGACCTCAATACCCCAATCACAGCACCAGACAGATTTTGAAGACAGACAACCAACAAAGAAACTTTGGACTTAAATTGGGCTTTGACCAAATGGACTTAACAGACATTTACAAAACATTCTACCAAACAACTACAGAATATACACTCTTCATCAGCATATGGAACACTCTGTGTGATAGATTACATTTTAGGCAACAAAACAAATCTTAATAAATTTTAAGAAATTGAAATAATATCAAGTATCTTCTTACACCACAGTGAAATAAATCTAGAAACCAAGATGAAGAGCAACTTGAGAAACTATACAAACACATGTCGTTCAAACAACATGCTCCTAAATGATCACTGGGTCAACAAAGAAACCAAGATGGAAATTTAAAAAAATTACTAAAATGAATGAAAATTAAAACACAACATACTAAAACTTGTTGAATACATAAAAGTCAGTGCTAAGAGAAAAGTTTATAATATTAAATACCTACATCAAAAAAGTACGAAGATCAAGAAGTTAACAACCTAGCATTGAACCTCAATGAACTAGAAAAACAAGAACAAATCAAACCCATACATAGCAGGAAAAAGAAATAACAAAGATCAGAACAAAACTAAATGAAATTGAAACAAGAAAAAAATACAAAAGATCAATAAAACTAAAAGTTGCTCCTTCAAAAAATAAACAAAACTGATAAACCACTAGTTAGACTAACAAAGAAAAGGAGAGAGAATATCCACGTAAACACAATCAGATATGAAAAAGAAGACATAACAACTGATACCACAGAAATATAGAAGATCATCAGTGACTATGATAAATAACTATGTACTCACAAACTATAAAAGCTAGAGGAATTTAATGAATTCCTAAACATTTACAACCCTTGAGATTGAACCATGAAGAAATAGAATTCCCGATCATACCAATAACAAGCAGCATGATGGAATCAGTAATAAGAAGTCTCCCAACCAAAAAAAGCCCAGGACCAGATGGATTCCCAGCCGAATTCTATGAGACCTGGAAAGAACTGGTGCCAATCTTACTAAAACTACTCTAAAAGAACAAGAAGGAGGGAGCCTCTCTAACTCATTCTTCTAATTGCAAAGTCAGTATTACCCTGATAGCCAAGCCAGGAAAGCATGACCCTAGTAAGAAGCAATGTTGTAAGTTCAAGCCCGAGGCCACCTGCTGGCAGAATTGTTTCTTGTGCAGGGAAAGTCAGTCTTGTTCTATGCCAGCCCTCAACTGACTAGTCGAGGCCTCATATACATTATGGAGGACAATTTGCTTTACTAAAAGTTGTGATCAGTTTAAATATTAGTCTCATCAAAACCATCCTCACAGAAATGTATCTGGGCACTGTGGTTCAGGTAAGTTGACTCATAAAATTGACCATCACATATGTAATTTAAAAATGATCCTAGAAATTAGATTTTACCATAATTATATTAAGCTTAGCTTTGTATATGATCATTAGCTACTACTAATGGATGGATGAAATTTACAATAAAACTTTATCAGGGGAAATCATAAAGGATTCTGAGGTTAAATCAAAGTCCTCATGGTGAACTCTATTTCTTTTCTTTATCTGTGTGTAGACTTTGGCTTTCTGCTGGAGAAAATCTAAGAAAATGTCTTGTTTGAAACTCAAATCTCATTAATTGTGAGTTTTCAAAATTGCCCAGTAAGTCCTTCTCTTAGTCTATTTATCTCTGTTAGCAACACTTTCAGAGTAATTCCTCCTCAAGTCACTATCCTAGCAGCATACCTCAGTCTTTCCTCCTAATCACAGAGAAAATGTGTGCAATCAAAATCTTCCTCTTCCTTACATTGATCTAAGACTGCATCTAATAACACACATTACTGATACTTCCTTTTTTATTTTTTAAAATGAGAGAAATTCTCTCCTTCTATTAGAAGCTGAGTTCCACAGGGCCCTCCTGGACTGCTTGGCCTCCTGCCTTTGCAAAATAATTATTATTTATATAAAATCTGCTTGCTTTTCCTGAATCTTCAGTTGCTACCTTTGTACTGTTTTCTTTCCATCTATGTTGAAACATGTTTATGGCTTTCATATAATTATAAATATAATCATCTCTTGAACACACATCTTGTAGCCATAGACATCACATTTTGCCCAATTTCATCTTAAAATTCCCTGAAAAAAATCTGCAATTTTTTTTTTTTACTTTCTCCCCTTTATATTATTTCTCTATAGTCAGCTGTTTAGCTTTCTACTGGACATATAAACCTATCTGTCTTGCAGACACCTAAAAGCTAACTGTATTAAACAAATAAAATCACTTTCTTACAAAATTCATTCATCTTCTCATGTTCCCTAACTCAGAACAAGACATCACGATTTACCAGAGTTCATTTCCCAGTGTCGACCTGAACTCTTTCTCCTTTCTTATTCTCAAATCTCTTTAGATGCTATATCCTACTGATTCTGTCCCTTAAATATAATACATCTCCTCAATCCTGATTTACATCATTCTGATGCATCACCTCTTGCACGTGCTATTGAATAACCTCCTAAATAACCTTACCATTTAATAGGGAATAATTTATTATTGGAAAAACAATGAGTAGTATTCACTTCAAATTCCTTCTTCACAATACTTTTCTAAGAGAGAATCTTTTGATGCAGGAGAAAGTCTATGCAATGAAATGAACGATTCTTATACCTTTAGATCGCCCTTTTATCTTCAAGCTTATTCATGAAGAAAACTATCGAATAACAATATAGGATACCATCTAGTGTTACTTGAAATAGCAGATAACACTCACCAGTATTTCAGGGCATGACCACTTTGTGCTTCCAATTAGCTGCTTCTCAATGTTAAAAGTATCAGTTAAAGAAAGCTCAAATCCTTGCAACAGTCAGTTTCAGATTAAGCAGTTCCAGAACAAACCAGTAGTTCCAGACAAAGCAGATGGTGAAACTTCTGGTTCTCTAACTTTTGAATTTATTCTTAATTGTTTGTGTTTGCACATAAAATCACTTTGTTCTTAATATTTGCCAGTAGATGATCTTAGTATCTTTTTGACAAGTTCTTATAAAACATTTGAAAAATATGAAACTTTGTTTTATGGAATATTGAAAAATGGGACCGTTTGTGGCCTCTTTCATACATGCTTGGCACAGGGGATTAGATTTTACAATATTTATTTAGCGTGTTGACAACATTATTCAAAGTATTAATCTATTTTTAATAAGTAATAGCAAATATCATTACAGGGCAAATATATTACATGCATTGAATGCAGCTCTAAAGTCAATCCTCCATTATACGTACCCTTTTATCATCATCTGCCTGCTGATCCTTCTGCCTTATCTCATCAGCCTCACCCCTTTCAGACTTTTGTTTCTGCTGTTTCTTCTACTTTGAGCATTCTTTCTTTTATTCACGTGATTACACATCCATCCAGTCTCGGCCTAAATACAGTTTCTCTTAGGCTGCAGAGGTTAAATGTTTTTCTTTTGTTCCCCCAGTATCCTATATAGTAGCTATCATTATGGTGATTGCACCTGATTTTAAATTCTTATTTCTTGGCAGTCCCACCTTACAGCAAGTGCCCTTAGAATTAGAAACTTTGTCTTTTTTCTTCATCATATTATCTCTAGTACCTAGCACAATGCCTGACACCAAATAGCTATTCAACAAATATCTCTTGAATATCTGCACAATATTTTTAGAATGTGAAGTATAAGATGGAAGAGGTTTATGGTGAGGTAAGTAGGAGAATATGAATTGCTTTGTATGTTCATATACTTTCCTTTGTGTTACAGATAGTTTATTTTATTTGATACTTATGCAATAAATTTAGTGCTCTGATATATTTCCATTCTTGTTAGTGCTTTCTTTTTCCTGCTGTCAAGGATCCAATAAGGTCAGTTCATTTAAAATTTAATTCATGACATGCCTAATCTCCATATGTTCAGGTATTCAGTGAAATATGATTTGTTTGTTTTGCATAGACACACTGATAGATTTATCTTCCTAAAAAATACTGAAACAACAAATTTTTATTTTTAGGTATTAGTGTAGAAAGTTAGATAATGCAATTTTAAATATGAAGATAAGTAGTATGTATTTTGTAAATCTAAATATAAATGCTCTGAAGCAAATACATATCTTTGTGCCTCAATACCTTCTTCAAGAAATGGCCTAGATTTTCTGATGTTTAAATTCATCATTAAATAGAAAACAGTGAAGAATACTTGTGCTATGAATATTAATATTAAACTGTTAACTATCTAAGAGTAGTAATCAAATAATATCTTGTAGAGTACATTGAAAAGAACCCCAGGAGCTTTTAGGGAACTATGAAATAGAAATGAAAACTTGCCACCAAATTTGAAACCGATTGGAAGACCATGTAATTCAACAAATATTTATTGAGCCTATTTCTAGTATAATTTTTTTAACTTGATCTTGAAAAACAAAACTTTGAGGGAAGGATCAACCTATAGAGTTGCCTATATAAGAAATACTGATTATTTACTTCCTAAGCAATTGCACAGATTGTATATTTCTACTATTAGAACTAATGTAACATTTAAAACAAAAACACTGTTAAATATGCAGATTTAAAATTATACATGTTTATCCATACTTTTGCCCTAGTATCATTCCACCACATATTATTACATGTAATTTTAAGATATGCCATCCTAATGGCCAGCTGAAAAGACATAGGAATTCAGTCTAGAATATTTTCACTTGATGCAAACTCTAGCAAAAAGTTCCACACTTAAAACATTGCTTCACCTGACAGACTGCATTCCATCTGGTTTTCAAAGTAGGAATTGTGGAAAGATGCCAGTGCACACTGCTTCTGTCCAAGCAACTCATTGAT
The DNA here is from genome assembly GCA_008750895.1 of Mirza zaza. Classification (NCBI taxonomy): domain Eukaryota; kingdom Metazoa; phylum Chordata; class Mammalia; order Primates; family Cheirogaleidae; genus Mirza; species Mirza zaza. Next base: position 5,725 of record VSMD01093518.1, read on the forward strand.
TTCTTTCATCTTCAGCTAGTTTTGGTAACTTGATGTGGTCCCATAGCAATGAGTTGTGCTTTCATTCTCCCAAGCGATTCCAATTAAAAGAAAAGCTGTTTCTCCCACATGGCATCCCTAAAAAATTAATTAAGGCAATAAGTGTCATGCCATCTGTACCTTATGTGTGAAAGACATTAATCAGCACAGACCTCCCAGCTGAGTGCAACTTTAGTGTGTAGCCACCTAGAACACAAACAGTGCCATGGATCAGTAGAGGCTATCAACACAGTTAGGGCAAGATAAAAGTGTGCTAGCCATCCTGCATTACACTGATCTATGGAGATTTCTGTTCACCACTAGGTTCTGTTTCTATCATCTTAAATATCCATCTGCAATAAAGTTCATATTTAAATTTGTGGCAGATGATTTTTTAAAAGTTTTAATTAACTATATAAGAAATCTGAAAATTAATAAGAATGGAAATGTAATAAATAAAAGCAAATATGTCATGCTATGAAAAAAAATATAACAAAGTGAACTTGTGAAAAGCTATTCATTATGACTTTGTTTCCAGGAATCTGGCTAGACATTCTGAGCAACAATTCTGATGAGAAATGCTGAAATTTCTAGTGTAAGCATTTAGTACTATACATTTCCATCTTAATACTGCTTTTCCTGCATTTCATAAATTTTTTTTCTTTTTTTTTTTTTCTTTCTTTCTTTCTGTCTTTCTTTCTTTTTTTTTTTTTTTTTTTGGCTTGGCTTTTTTAATGAGTATAAAGTTTTAGAATTATGACTTTTGAAACAAATCAACTTTGAGTAACAAACACTGGTTCCTGGTAATATGACAAACCTAGTATAACCTAGGAACATTTTCTATTTACCCATTTATATAACTAAAAGGTAAACACATCTGCTAAGATACAACTTATTGTGGGAAAATAAAATGAATGCATCCTCAGTTTTTTAACTTAGTAAACATTTCCATATCACCACACTTCCCACTTTTTAAGTGGGAAGCAAAATCAGCATTTAGACATTTTACATTTCAAAGAAAAAGACAAAAAATATTCACAATTCTTTATCAGTTAAATAGAAACAGAAAACAGAAACTCAATTCATTAAGTACATTAAACATAATTTTAAAAAATTAATATGTCTACTCTACTGAGAGAAGAAGTTGTATTACCTGAGGATGGAGAGGACACAGGACAGGTTCATTGGAGCATAAATGTTTTTCCTGTCGATTTACTTATATACTTTTTTTTAAATGGGAGAGAATTGTGAATGCTGAGGAGAAAGAGCTGGTAGAATGAAGGCAGAATGTAACCAACCAAGATGTCTCCACAGGAGACAGGAGGAGATGGGCTGTGCTGGAGTCTTGGCAGTGTCAGGGGACAGGCAGCAAAGGGGGAATAGAAAATGGTGCTAGTAATCTTCTTGGGTAACAGGCATATATCTGCATGTGCTGAGCAAAATTATATTGTGAATCAACCAGAAATACCACTCAAAGAGCTCATCCTGTCAAGGGAATCATATTAATTTGTGTGTATATGAGACAAGCACATTCTCTGTCTAAGGTTGGCTTGTGTACAATCTGCGTGAAACATACACAAAATAGAAGGAAAATAGATGTAAAAAAAATCATGAAAGTGTAAAGGAAGCCAGCCAGTACTCCCACAATGTTGTTTGTATGCCACAAAAATATTTGTACCCACATAATATACTGATATAAAAAAATAAGGACAGATTAAAAGTAAATCTTGTCTACTCTTTATTATATAATGAAAGCATTATAATTTAAAATATGTATGTGAATTCTACTGAGAAGATATTTAAATAGATGCAATTTTTGGTCAATATACATAGAAGATATGATGTTTGAAACCCAAGACATCTCAGGAAGGAATAATTTAAAGATGATAGAATTTGCAAAAGTTGATTATTGACAGATATTTTCACAAATTTCTTATATTGTACTTTCACTTTTAATTCAGTTCAATGTGTTTTTTTAATTCCCTTTGAGGCACTCTTCTCTGACCTATGGATTATTTGGAATTCATATTTTTTTAATATCCAAGTATTTATCAATTTTCCTATTATTTTTGTTATTGATTTCCAGTTTGATTTCATTACAGTCAGAAAACATACTCTATGATTTCAATTTTTTTAATTTGTTGAAAATAAAATAGTTTTGTTGCCCAGAATGTGGTATATCTTGGTTTATGTTTACAGACATTTAAGAAGAATGTACTTTCTGTTGTTTGGAGTAGAATGTTGGATAACTGTTTATAAGATCCTGTTTATTAATGGCACTTCTGGCTTTTTATAGCCTTCTTGATTTTTCGTCTTATTCATTAAATTGTTGGGAGAGGTGAATCAAAGTCTCTAACTACAGTTTTGGATTTGTCTATTTTACTTTTGATTTGTATGAGATTTTGCTTCACATAATTTGATTCTTCTGTTATATTACTTCGTTGACACTATACATTTTCATTGGTTTCTATCATGTATATAATTGCTCTTTGAATCATCCTTTGATCACTGCTTTAAAATCTTTGTCAGATAATTCTAACATCTCTGTCATCTCATTTGTTGCCCTTTCTCATTTGAGTTAAGATATTACCGGTTGTTATGTTTATTGGCCATTTGTTTGTCTTCTTTTGAAAAACTTCTGTTCATTTCCTTTGCCCAATTCTTGGTAGGCTTGTTTGATTTTTTTTACTTGTTGATTTCCTTGAGTTCTTTATAGATTCTGGTTATTAGCCCTTTGTGGGATGTGTAGCATGTGAATATTTTCTCCCATTGTATAGGTTATCTGTTTTCTGTGTTTATTATTTCCTTGGCTGTTCAAGGACTTTTAATGTAATTAAGTCCTATTTATTTATTTATTTTTGTTGTTCCTGTGACTGCCATTGGCATCTTCTTCATAAATTCTTTGCCAAGGATATCTAGAAGAGTTTTTCCAGCATTTTCCTCTAGTGTTCTTATGGTTTCATGCCTTACATTTAAGTCTTTTATCCATCTTGAATTAATTTTTGTGAGAGGTGATAGATATCGATCCTGTTTCATTCCTCCGTATGTGGCTAACCCATTTTCCTAGAATCATTTATTGAATAGAGCTTCTTTTATCCAGTGTATATTATTGTTCACTTTGTCAAAGAGCAGTAGGCTGCATGTGCATGGTTTTATAGTTTAGTTTTCTGTTCTGTTCCATGGGTCTGTGTGTGTATTTTTCTGCCAATTTCATGCTGTTTTGGTTACTATAGCCTTATAGTATGGTTGGTTGAAGCCTAGTAATGTGATGCCTCCAGATTTGTTCCTTTTGCTTAACATTTCTTTGGCTATTCAGGTTCTTTTCTGGTTGCAAACATCACCAATAATCAAGTAAATGTAAATTAAAATGATGATGAGATATCACCTTACCTATATTAAAATGGCTTTTATTAAAAAGTCCAAAAATAACAGATGCTGGCACAGATGCAGAGAGAAAGGTATGCTTCTACACTGTTGATGGGTTAGTATAACCTCTATGGAAAATAGTATGGAGATTCCTTAAAGACCTGAAAGTTGACCTGCCCTTTGATCCAGCAATCCCACTATTGGGTATTTACCCAAAGGAAAAGAAGTCATTTTATCAAGAAGACACCTGTATTCAAATGTTTATTGAAGCACAATTCACAATTGCAAAGGTGAAGTGCCTATCAATTCATGAGTGGATTAACTCAACTCAAGTGCCCATCAATTCATGAGTGGATTAACAAAATGTGGTATATGTGTGGCATGGAATACTATTCAGCCATGAAGAAGGATGACTTAATGACCTTTGCCACACCACATGTACTCAGTATTAGATGAGCTCACTAACTATTGTACTCACCAACCCCATGAGCACATATGTGCATAGAGAGAAGTAAAACTCAATGGAAATCAGACAGGGGAAAGATGGGAGGAGGGGATGGGTGATAAACCATTTTAATGACTACAATGAACAATATTGGGTGACAGGCACACTATAACCATGACTTGAGCATCATAAAAATGACCCATATAACCAAAAATATTTATACTTCGGCAATACCTTGAGATTTGAAAAATATACATTCTTGGTTTTTGATATGATTAATAATTTATTGAAAGAAACCTGGATATTTTGAGCTCTGTGAATCTTATTTAAATATTCTATTTTAACTAACCTCCCCTGACACCATTCTGGCACATGCCTGGATACTCTGCCTCTTACTGCCAGGTGGAAGTGGAAGTCCAGGTTTCCTACATGGTCTTTAGTGACATTGCTGGGGATAGAGGGTTCATTACCCCTTGAAGGGGGGGTAATACAGTTTTGTATTTGACCTTCTCTGTCACCACCCCAACAGTGTAGTTGGGGGTGCTTCATTTTAGCCTCTTGAGGGTAAAAGTTTTGACTCTCCACTAACCATTTGCTGGTGCAATGGGAATGGTGGCTGTCTCCCCACCAACACATTATGGTGGTTGGTTGGGTAAACTGATTATTGTATAAAAGTGTTCTGACTTACTAGGCTGTCCTTTTCCTGGCCATGTGGCTATAAAGAACAATTTTTATGTTGGAGTTCTTTTGTTGTGTTTGGTCCGCACACTTTGGCCATGCTGGATGGGCTTACCAGTTTGGCCACCACCACCAATTATGAAATACATGTTGTAAAAGAAAACCCAGAAACCTCACTTTTGTGTAATTCGTTACGTTTTTCTATCTTTTAGAGTCATCTTGTCTTCATTAGATATATGATAGCCAGGATTTTTAGTAGGTTTTAGTAGGAGGAATAGGGAAAATTACTGCTACTCCAACTTTATAGAAACACAGCCCACTATATTTTTTAAGTTTCATTATGTAATAAAAATGTGTCCTTGAAATGGATAGTGCAATCATATTTTATGATGATTTTAATGTTTGTTGTTGACAATTACAGGGAATATGGCGAGGCAGATTTTTATCTTCTATGATGTCATATCAAAAATGTCTCCTGGAATGTGTGAATAGTTTAATATAACATGCTACTAAAATGGCACTGCCTTCAATTAGCTGTCAAATGCAATGTATGTAAAATAAATTATAAAGTGTAATATAATAATATGAAATAATTTACAATCAGACAATATTGTGAAATAAATGGAAGGGGAGTCAAGATGAACTCCATTTCTAGATTGAAACAAGTCTCTAAAGGAAAGAGAGAGATTAGTTTGAAACCATAATCTATATCCAGATTTTCCACATTCATAATCCAGTTACCAATGATTTTGAATAGCTTGAAAAAAGTAGTTACATTCATACATTTTAAGGGGGAAAAAACTCTGAACATTTTTAACCTTTCAAGTCCATATTAGCAATATGCTACCATACTTATCTTTTATATATAACAAATATTTGGATTATCAGTCATATTCATAGTCATGCAGGCATTTCAAGTTCTCTCAGGTTATACATTAAGGTAAAAGCTTTCTGTCTTTTCAAGGAAATGCCAAAGTTTTCATAATAAGAAATTTTTTATTGATTTACTTTTTAAAAGTCCTTAAAAATGATAAAAGAGCAATTATGGTTTACTTAACAATGTATTTCACACAATTTTATTTGAGAATGTTTGGTTTCAAGACATATTATTACCTCTGTACAAGTATCAATGATTCTAAATCATGCATTCAATATGTAAACCTCCTGTCTTTTTAAACTTGCTTCTTCACAGACATAATAGTAATAACCAATAGTTATTACCAATAGTATATATATAATAACCAATAGTAATAACCAATAGTTATAGGCATAGTTATAGATTAGTTTTATCTCAGTTTAGGCCATTCAGTATTTCTTTCTCAGATAAATACTAGAGAATTTTTAGAATAAATGACCAAGCATCTTTTAAACTGAAACGCATATGGAAAGTAATTTTTACGAAAAATAGAAGTGATAAACTGGGATAATCCACTTAGAGTTCTGCCACTCTCATCATTTATATTAATAATAATGGCTGCTAAAATAGCAAGGAGAGAAAAAAGTCATCATTATTTTAACAGTAAATTGAAGGTAGATGGAACCTACAGAAAATTTGAGTTTTAGCTCTTAAATACTGATTCAGTACTGATTTCTTCTTATGTGTACTATGTAGGAAAGAAAATAAAGATGCTCTTTTTTTAAGAACTTAGCTATAAAGTCTGTTATGAGACCTATAAACATTTGAAAAACAATTTTTAATAACATAGGAAAGAACAATTTTTCAGGGACTATTTATGGGAAAATGTTTCATTTTATGTAATTCCATGTTGTTATTGATAAAAATATAAAACCATTTTGTTTTAAATAAAATTTATTGTTGTTAATATTTAAAAATTATGGTTTTTGTTCACTATAGTAAAATTCTTTGACTGACTCTTCAGTGGTTTTATTTCAAAATTCGCAATTCTTTTCAAACAAATTTGACTTAGTGAAATTGAGGGTAGATATTTCATCTGGTATCTAAACCATGTAATTAATCATTCTAATATTTTTACTTATCTAAATATATTGGTGTCTCAAAAAGTTATCAAACCATGAAATTGAAGACATTTAGAAGTGCAATAACTGTCCAGAAAATTCTTTTGAAATATAGAAGGTTTTTAGCAGCCACTGATTGAAATAAGCATGAATATTCATGGTTTCTTTCTCTTAATTGGTAAAATCATTTGATGCTCTGAGATAAAAGGTGGACATTTTAAATAATTTATATATGATAATTTTATATTTATATAAAAGAAATACAAGTCTTAGCTATTTCTTTCACTACCAAAATCTGCAGATATTTTTCATTTGTTTATTTCTGTGTCTTTATTTTTAGTGGAGAGACTCTTTTTGTGTAGGCTCTCTACCAGGTTCTATTCTTAACCATATCTCTTCTCTTTCCTTCTACACAGTCATCATGTACATCATATCACTTGCCATAGCTTCAGCTGTCACTAATATCCTAATAGACTAATAAATAATAGACTTCTCAGAGGCTCAGATCTTTGTTTTCAGCTAGCTACAAGAGAATTTCATTTGGATTTGATAAGTACAACAAACTCTTGTCCAAATACCATAATTGCATTACAAATTACTATTGACTTCCCTCATTAATGTTATCCTACTCCTGTAATTGTCTTGCAGTTCCTACTGTCTTAGTTCCAACCATCACCACATATACATTTGACCCTTGAACAGCATCGGTATGAATTGTGCAGATCCACTTATACTCAAATTTTCTTCTGCCTGTG
>VSMD01093522.1:0-72797 GCA_008750895.1 Mirza zaza
AAGCAATTAATTGGCCAACTAATATATATAGAAAAAATTAGCCGGGCATGGTGGCGCATGCCTGTAGTCCCAGCTACTCGGGAGGCTGAGGCAGAAGGATTGCTGAGCCCAGGAGTTTGAGGTTGCTGTGAGCTAGGCTGATGCCATGGCACTTACTCCAGCCTGGGCAACAAAGTGAGACTGTCTCAAAAAAAAAAAAAAAAAAAAAAAAAAGTTTGAGAGCAGCCTGGGCAACATAGTGAGAACCCGTTTCTACAAGAAATAAAAAAAATTAGCAGGGTGTGGTGGTGTGCATCTGTAGTCCCAGCTACTTGGGAGGCTGAAGCAGGAGGATCTCTTGATCCCAGGAGTTTAAGACTGGGCGTGGTGGCTCATGCCTGTAATCCTAGCACTCTGGGAGGCCAAGGTGAGCAGAGTGTTTGAGCTCAGGAGTTCAAGACCAGCCTGAGCAAGAGCGAGACTCCATCTCTACTAAAAAAATAGAAAGAAATTAGCTGGACAACTAAAAATATATATAAGAAAATTTAGCCGGGCATGGTGGCGAGTGCCTGTAGTCCCAGCTACTTGGGAGGCTAGGCAGAAGGATCACTTGAGCCCAGGAGTTTGAGGTTGCTGTGAGCTAGGCTGATGCCACATCACTCTAGCCCGGGCAACAGAGTAAGACTCTGTCTCAAAAAAAAAAAAAAAGATTGCAGTGAGATATGATCATGCCACTGTACTCCCGCCTGGGCACTAGTGCAAGAACTGGTCTCTAAAAAAAAAATTTAAAGTAGGAAGAGGGGAGGTAGTGTGAACATTTTAAAACCTGTATTGCTAAGCTTTCATGCCTCACTAGATATTTTTCCAGTGCCTCGTATGGGCCAGGCCCTGGCAGTGCTGCTCTGAGCATAGACAAATTACAGGTGTAAACAGAGACAAGCTCATGCTGGGCACTAGTCTAAGCACTTCACAAGTGTCAACCCACTAACTCCCAGTAAGGTGATGACAGGTTCCTCCGTCACAGTAAAGCACAGAGAGGTCAGGAGCCTGCCCAATGTCACACAGCTGATGGGAGAGCTGATGTTTTTGTTCATCTTCCCCTCCCTGCCTTCCTCACCTGGGCAAGGCTTCCCTGTGGGCTGATGTATTCTGTACCACTGACTTGGTTTATGGCCCATGTCTTAAGACTGGAATGTGCCATCCTTAGGGGTGGCCTCAAGCCCTGAGAGGAGACATGGGAGCTGAGCCAAAGTTGAAACCTGCCCACAGACCTGAAACCAGGAACACGTTTAGGGATGAAAGCTACCGAGACTGGGGAGCTTCTGTTATGCTGGATTATTGCATCAAAATCTGGCCAGTGCGACCAGATAGTGGAGACTTGCAGACCAACTTGGTGGCCCTTCTCACCCACTTCTTCTCAGGGGTGAGCAAACTTCTTGCAAAGGGCAAGAGAGTAAATATTTTAGGCTTTATAGGCTGTAAGGATTCTGTCCACTCTACCATGGCTCAAAAGCAGCCAGACAATAAAATGAATGGGTGTGGCTATATTCCAATAAAGGTTATTTTTGTTTGTTTTTTTATGGGTGTTGAAATTTTAATTTCATTGCGTCATAAAATATTTTTTCCAACCATTTAAAAACCATTCTTAACTCCAGGGCTGAGCAAAAGCAGGCAGCAGGTGGGTGGTGGCTCTGCTTTGCCTCCCTCAGCCCAGCTATTGGCAGGTGGGAATGGGGCTAAGCCTGTGAGCCTGCAGGACTCCCCCATACAGAGCAGCTGTCCATCCTCATCTGTGGTCAGTTTCCACCACCAGGCCCAGACTCCTGGAACTGTCTACCTTTGCCCCAGGGCCTGCACAAGACCTTAGACAGAGAACAGATGTCTGTGTCTGGAAAATTACTCCTTTGGTTTTGTTGGCTTTATTTAGTTCTCTGTGGAAACATTTTCCTGGTGGATTTGCTCATCCATGGGTCTCTAATGTCCTGAGCTTGAAGCCCTGGTTTTCCCCCAAATGCAACAAACATTCCTGGCCTCTGGGTGTGAGCCACTTGTACTGACTGGGACAAGGGGATTTGTGACCTGACTAGGCCTTGCCCCTTCACTCTGCCCCATTTTGTTTTTGAAGCTTCCAGAAAGCCCAAGGTTCTTTCTTATTCAATGTCATAAATCAGAGATTACTCTGATAATTGATATAAAAAGCAATTCTAGGTCAAACTTATGGGTTTATTAGCTGTCTCCAAAATAGAAATCCAAAGTGTTTTTAAATCTATTCTGAAATACAGTTCTAGAAATTCTTAAAATGGGTTTACTGTTACATTTACTGAAGGCCAAATTGGGATACATACCTTGAAAGGATAAAAGAATATCCCAACACCTGCACTACCCCATGAGCTGCCTTCAACGGGTCTTGCCCTTCTTTCCCTTTCAGCAAAAGAACCGCCAGCCCACATTGCCAGCCAGGTGGGGCTTAATGTTTTCCATGTATTAGATCTCAAATCCAAACAGTAGATTCAATTTAACATATGTACTCAAATACCCTTGCTTCAGGGCAGGACCACAAATATCATGTGTCGTTTTCACATGATAAAGCTAAAAAAGGACTCCTCATCCTTGTGAAAGAAGAATAACATCTTGGATCCCCCAAAATTCATGTCAGGGAAACTGAGCCTGAGAATTAAATCATGCACCACTGCCATCCTCACCTCAAAAGCAATAGTGTGTTTTACGCATAAGCCAGGTTCCCACAATGAAGGTCCTTTGCCTTTCCAGATGGCTCTTCACAGATTGAGTACAGGGAGTTGCCTAGTTAGTCCTAAGTTTTTTAGGGTATATGGCCCCTATAAAACATGCACGTGCCAATTATAAACTTGGAGTTACAACCCAGATAAATCCTTGGACCTGAATTCTGTTAAGTTTCACACTGACAATGTCAGTTGCCAGTTTCTCCACAGATGTGAGTCAAGAACAGATGAGATTGGCCTCTGCCTGCTCTGAAGCAGACAACATAATCAACTTTTCCACACTCCTTTTTTGAATGTTCAACTTGACTTATGTAAAATATAGATTTACTGAGCACTAATTAGAGCTTCACAAGTATGTAATCATTTGCCATGCCTAACCCTCCCATCTCCTTTCTTTTCATATAGTCTTCTCCTTTAAATATGCTGTTCCCAAATCCCTGGATGGAGAGCCCAGGCCACAGCAGGGAGTCAGCTAGTGTGACACACGTTTCTGCTGTAGAAAGACAGTGGGCATGGCCGGGTCCCAGAGACACTTTGCCCACTGAAATTAGATTTTAATGTAATTTTCAAATGTCACAAAATAGTCTTCTTTTGTTTATTTATTTATATGTATGAATGAATGAATGAATGACAGGTTCTTGCTCAGTTGCCAGGCTGCAGTGCAGTGGCATGATCATAGCTCACTACAACCTCAAGTTCCTGGGCTCAACCTCCTGCCCCAGCCTCCTGAGTAGCTGAGACTACAGGTGTGCACGACCACATCTGGCTAATTTTTAAAACTTTTTGTAGAGACAAGGTCTTGCTGCGTTGCCCATGCTGGTATCGAACCCCTGGGCTCAAATGATCCTCCCTCCTTAGCCTCCCAAAGTGCTGGGATAGGCATGAGTCTTCGTGCCTGGCCTACTAACTGTATTCTTGGAACAGTTTGGGGAACACTTATTTAAAGGAAGTTTTTGCCTTTTAGATTTGGAAAGGACATTAGAGATTGTCATATCCAACCCCTTTAATTTACCCAAAAGGAGTTAAAATCCAGAGACAAGGAGGGATTTGTCCAAAGTCTCACAGCTTGAAAAGCCTAGGTCTGACTCTTCCTTGGTGTTTCACCATCCTACCTTAAAAATCCTTCTCTACCATTTAGAAATGTAAAAACCACTCTTAGCTCTTAGACCATAGAAAGCAGGCAGCAAAGCCCTAGTTTGCCTGACTTTGATCTAGGACCATGTTCCTCCATGGACAGGTCTACGCAAACCTACCCCCAAGTCTGAGGAAGCTGAAAAAGCTGAAGAACGTGGTTGGCTTATCCAATTTCTCAGAAAGAAACATTTAATGGGACTTATGGACAGAGGCCATGTCAGGGGCCTCCGTGAGATGGTGGATCCACACCGCCACCTACCCAGAGCCAGGACTTAACACCCATAGGAGGGGTTATATGTGACAATTGAAGTCAATCTCTCAGGGAAAGGCAATAATGCAATGTGAGTCTGCCCAAGGGCAGGATTTATAGTGAGAGTAGATAAGTAGAAATTTTAGAGGCATTCCTGGAACAGGGATTAATCAGAAGTCAACATAGTGAACAAGCATTCCAGATGGAGCTGAGTTAGCCTCCAGAAACAATGTCAGTCCAAAGAGAGAATCCAGGTGCTGAAGCAGAATGAAGTTTGAATCTCCTACCCCGTTTTAGCCACCTGATCTTTTTTTTTTCCCAGCATATTGTGGGGGTACAAATTTTAAGGTTTCAAATAATGCCCTTGCCCCCCCCACCCCCCACAAGTCTGAGCTTCAAGTGTGACCATCCCCTAGACGGTGCATATCTCACTCATTATGTATGTATATGCCCACCCCCTTCCCCCTCCCACCCGCCCAATACCCCATTAATGTAGTTCCTATATGTCCACTTAGGTGCTGCTCAGTTAATACCAGTTTGCTGGTGAGTATATGTGGTGCTTGTTTTTCCATTCTTGGGATACTTAGTATGGGTTCCAGCTCTATCCAGGAAAATACAAGAGGTGCTATATCACCGTTGTTTCTTAGAGCTGAATAGTACTCCATGGTATACATACATATACCACATTTTATCAATCCACTCATGAATTGATAGGCACTTGGGTTGTTTCCACTGGCCACCTGATCTTAAGGGAAAGAAAGAAGCATTATGCTCAGGGCACAATCTGGGATTTTCAGAACTTCCCAGATAACCTTCTACTACTTTTGTACTGATCATGAATCAGGAAGTTGTCTCACAAAGGACTGAGATGAGGCCAGGGAGGTAGAGTCAGATTTTTAATGAGCAGCATTTTGGAGAGGCCAGTACCCGGTGTTGCAGGTAGTGGGGACTGTGTCAAGTTCACTGGGTACCTTGACTCTTGTCCCATTACTGGGTGGCCCACAAAGCCTTAAACTCTTACAGCCCATTACTGAAAAAGTCTTCCAAATCCCATGTTAGATGGGAAGATGACCTGAGCACAAGACCCATGGCAGTAGCCAAGGCAGGGACATCATGTATGTGCTCCACAGTGTGCAAGCAGAAGGCAGCTAGGAAAGGGGCAAAGTCACAGCAACTGAAGTGGATGCTAACTTTTTCCTCATGGAGAGCCACCATCCTGGCACACTGGGAGCAGCCCCCAATGGCGGAGGTGTAGGTGAGGGGACAACGATTAGAGTTTTACCCCTGGGACCAACACTGCAGCCTGGGCACACAGTTCATGGCATGCCCAAACTCAGCAGTAGTGGCTGGTGATCACTCAGACCCCCATCTACAGGCTGTAAAGACAGAAACTCATGTGGACATGACTATCCTGGGCTGTGCTGTGCTCCGTCACCACCAAAAGCCCCCAAACCTGCAAACACGTGGCCCAGCATAACCTGTTTCAATCTGATACAAATCTATAAGTTGCTCTTGGGTAATGCCATGCATAGTGACTGAGGCCATGGCTTCTCAGTGGCCCTGCCATGGCATTTAACCTAGCAACATGACCTGTGTCCCTCTGGGCTACACATTTGTATATGGGAGAATGGGGTCTTTGGGGCCAAATATTTCTCTGTAATTACTGGCAGACACCAAAGATCAGCAGGTCTTCAATGAGTCCTAACAGGCAGCAGACTGTCTGAAATAAGGCCTACCATTCCCCTTGCAACTGGCTGACAGCTGAATGACCAGGACTTTGGGGGCAGGACTGAGGTCAGCACTGCCTTTGGCCTCTTGCTGCTGCATGGGGCTGTGGATAGTCACATTAATTAGATGTTCTGAGAGGATAAAATGGATGTAGTCCCAGCTGCTCTTAGGTTAAAGGTGTGACTGATGGAGTGGCAGATTTGTGTCAGAATTCAATTTCAGCCAACAAAGCATTAGGCCTTGAGCCAGATCACTGACACAAGTGATCTGCTATCAGCTAGGCTTCCCTACATGTTCTTACTGTGTGCAAAATCAAGGCCTTACCATGCTTCACCTAGGCCGTTTCTCAAGGCTATGTTGGCAGCAGAAAACCTGAGGGAAGAGGCAGTGGCCCTGAGCTCCACACAGAACAGGCTTACTCACAACCTATGAGTTTCTCCACTGACACACACTCTGTGAATGTACCCACTAGGGCTCTGCACTGCCCAGTGGGACATGGTGGGTGAGGGGAGTGGATGTGGCCCTGACCACCACTGATAGTGACTTGTTAGCCTGTAGAAAGGATAAAATCTTAGACCCTCATAGTTCTTGGCAGTTCGTGTTTTCGACTTAAGAATTTTGGGGAAATTTGTTATAAAGCATAAACAATCCACACCTCTCTGGGTGGCTTCCTCTATGCAGTGGGGTGACTGGACCAGGAAGACAGCCATCCAGCCTGAAGGTCTGGGGTCCCTGTGCTACAGTGTGGCTGGAGTTGCTGGCACAGACTAGGGGGTGCTTGCATTAATTCAAGTGATCATTCTCTGCCAGGCACACTTAAGATGCATTCCTGCATATTGTTTAATTCTTATCACTACCGTGTAACAGTGTGTATTTTCAGATAAGCAAATAGGCTTTGAGTTCCAGTAAGGGCAGTGATGCCCTTGAGCAACATAGCCAACCCTAGGTATGACTTCAAAATCCTTGCCATGACACCAGGATGATTTCTGTGCCTAGCACTGATCTGTGCACAAAGAACACCAAGCATACCAACAATGATGGCATGTATTTGCTTGCCTGGCCTACCTCTCTGAAGAGGATGGGTCTGGGACCCTTTGGCCCTGGTTGATGAGTTTTAAGAAAAGTACCTAGGTGAAGAAGTTAGAAGGGAATTCTAGGCATTCCTCTTTTGGTCTTCCTCTAACCTGAGCTAATACACCTCCTTATTGTTGAAGACAATGTGAGCAGCTGACCCTTAAGGGAAAACATTTTAGGTAACTTCTTTTAACTTACTCAGCCTGACAGAGCTCATAGGGCCTTCCTTGTGCCTCTTCCTTATCCACAGGGACCTGGGGTCTCCCCTCTGTGAACTAAAAACTCTGCACATTGCACCGAGTGCAAGGGACACAGGCTTTATTGAACAGGTTAAGGTCACACATTCCAGCAAATAAACATATTTTGCATGAAGTTGGATATTTTCTCTTTTTTTTGAGACAGAGTCTCACTTTGTTGCCCAGGCTAGAGTGAGTGCTGTGGCGTCAGCCTAGCTTATCGCAACCTCAAACTCCTGGGCTCAAGCTCAAGCAATCCTGCTGCCTCAGCCTCCTGAGTAGCTGGGACTACAGGCATGCGCCACCATGCCCGGCTAATTTTTTCTATATATATTAGTTGGCCAATTAATTTCTTCCTATTTTATAGTAGAGACAGGGTCTCGCTCTTGCTCTGGCTGGTTTCGAACTTTTGACCTCAAGCAGTCCGCCCACCTCGGCCTCCCAGAGTATTAGGATTACAGGCGTGAGCCACTGAGCCTGGCCTGGATTCTCTTTCTTAAGAGAGGAATTCTGAATTATTCCCACCCAATATTCTAAATTTTTGTCAGTATAAATGACCACATATAAAATAAGTTAAGGCTATATGTTTATTCACATTTATACAGGTAAATGGTCTATCCCATGTGGATTTTCTGATGCTGAGTAAGCCTTGAGCTCCGATTAAAAGCTTTGCCACAGTCATTACATTTATAAGGCTTCTCTCCGGTGTGAATTCTCTGATGTATAATTAGATGCGAGCGCCACCTGAATATTTTCTCACAGTCATCACATTGATGCAGTTTCTTTACAGTATTAACTTTTTTTCGGTTCACAAAATTGGAACCTTCCAGAGTATTCCCATATTCGTAATACCACTGGGCTCTAGTGTGTATACGCTGGTGTTCAATAAGATATGAGCTCCGACTGAAGGCTTTTCCACATTCACTACACTCATAGGGCTTCACACCTGCATGAATTATCTGGTGTTGGAAAAGGGTGGAGTTTTGGCTGAAGGCTTTCCCACATTCGTTACATTTGTAGGGCCTCTCTCCGGTGTGCACCCTTTGGTGTATTGTAAGTTGTGTGCTCATACTAAAGGCTTTTCCACACTGGAGGCATTCATAGGGCTTTTCTCCCTTATGAATTCTCTGATGGTAAATAAGGCTGGAGCTCTGGCTAAAGGCTTTTCCACAGTCATTACATACATAAGGCTTCTCTCCAGTATGGATTCGCTGATGCTGAATAAGGTGTGAGCCCTGAACAAAGCCTTTTCCACACTCATCACATTTAAATGGTTTTTCTCCAGTGTGAGTTCTCTGATGGCGAATAAGCCGTGAGCTACACCCAAAGGCTTTTGTACACTTGTTGCATTTATAAGGTTTCTCCCCAGTGTGAATCAGCTGATGCTGACTAAGACGAGAAATCCACCTAAAAGCTTTCCCACACTCATCACACTTAAACGGTTTCTCTACAGCATGAATTCTCTGATGTGCAACAAGGCTTGAGCTATCGGAGACTCGGGGGATTTGAGATTTCTCCTCAGCATGCATCCTCTGATGCTGAGCAAGAGTTGAACTCTGGCTGAAGGCCTTCCCACACTCCTTGCACGAGTAAGGCCTCTCTCCAGTGTGAGTTCTCTGGTGTCTGACCAGCTGTGACTGCTGACTGAAAGCTTTCCCACACTCTCGACAACCATAGGGCCTCTCTCCAGTATGGATTCTCTGATGGTGGATGAGGCTTGAGCTCTGACCAAAAGCTTTCCCACACTCCTCACATCTGTATGGCTTCTCTCCAGTATGAATTCTTTGATGCTGAATAAGTTTTGAGCTCAGGCGGAAGGCTTTTCCACACTCAATGCATTTAAATGGCTTCTCTCCAGTGTGGATTCTCTGATGCTGATTAAGCTGTGAGCATAGCCTGAAAACTTTCCCACACTCCAGACATTCATATGGCTTTTCCCCACGGCAGTTACTTGGATTCAAGCAGTCAGGTAAATTTTTTTGGCATTCATGACATCTGTTAGGTTTCTTTTGGGTATTAATTTCCCAATGCACAGTGATGTCTGAAGTGGACTTGAAATCTTTGCCACAAACCTCACATCTCTGGAGAGTCCCTTCTGTACTCTCTCTCTGAGTTTTTTCAGACTGGCAATCCAGGCCACTGCATCCCAGCTCCTTATGTCCTTGAACACTGTCCTTGGTTAGGGTCTTATGAGCCACCGTCTGCTCATTCAAACAGTTTTTCTGGAAGACAGAGTCCATCACTCTCACCCCAGGACTGCTCAGATGACCCTCTGACCAGAACTCAGCATCAGAAATGTCTCCAAAGCCAGAACTCTGAGGAAAATCCTGGGGGGGGATTCTGACCATCTTCCTCGGGGATTCTGATTTTAGAATGTCCATGTCCTCATAGACCTGTTCACTGCCAGTCCTAATTATATAATCTGAAATAAACAGGAAATAAAAGAACTCTTATGTCCTGTGCTCACAGAAAGGACAAAGGCTTCCAGGTATGGGGGTCAGGGATCATCATTTCCCAGGACAGACTGCATCGTGCACTGCAATACATCCCAAGTGGAAAACACAAGGAAGTAAAATGCCTCTGGCAGTTCTCAAATTTTGATTTCATTTATACTTTTTATTTTATTCATTCATTCAACAATGAAGTGCTCATTATGTACTAGGTAGAGTGCTGAGAGCTACACATCCTAAGTGGGTACATGAGCAACGAGGTCCATCCTATGGGGAACTGGTGTGAGGCAAAGTCTGAAGCAACAGAGTGAGACCAGACAAAGCAAGTCTGAGAGGATGAGACACTTAACAAGTGGGGACCACAAGCTCCCAGCATCCTCCCTCGTGAGGGAGAACAGAGGGAATCTGAACTGTGAACAGAGGGGATGGACAGGGGTCAGAAAGATGGAAGCTGAAGACATGCCGAATTCACCTTATCTGGGTGAACCCAGAAGGGAGCTGGGTACTCAGGCTCTTCATGGCTCTTTACTAGGGTGGGCTTCTCTGAGCAGGACTCTAGACCCCTCAGCTTCTTATAGCTGCCTCCAAGCTACTCTCATCAACTCGTACCTGACCACATCCTTTGCTAGTCCCTCAGCCCTAAGTGGCCAGCCCCACTAGCCCACACTGAATTCTCCTTTCCTGGGGTTGCAAGTTTCTGGAGGGGTGCACTTATCCACACCTTCCCCCCAGGCCTTCCTGACATCTGCTTTCCTTCTGGACTCCAGATACACATAGGCTTCTTTCTCACTGTGCCATCATCCTGATGAGGTCAGATGTCTCCCTGATGTCCATGACCACACCACAGTTGTATGGCCATAGTCATAACTAGCCTGAGTCTACCCCACAGTGAATACACAGCCCAGTTACAAAACTTCACCCTCTTGTTTTCTGCCCACTCCTAATCATTAGTGGCAATTCACAAGTTTCCAGGGATTTGCGAAGGTCTTCCAGTCAGTCCTGCAGTGAGCCAAGGGCTACCACTAAATGAACCTCTTCTGTGTAAAAGGAATAGTTCCTGCTCATTTTTAAATTAATCTTCAACAACCCAATGAGGTCAGTGGAATCCCCATACCTCAGACAAGGAGACTGGCTCAGAGGTCAAGCAGCTTGTGCAAGGCCACACAGCTAGAGAATCAGGAACAGACTCAGGTCTGTGCGCCCAACTCAGCCCTTTCAACCTGCAGTGCAGCAGGAGTATACATTGAGTGCTGTGAAGACACAGGACACCTACATGCCTGATCCTGGCCCACTTCTCTCTCCCCTACACATCGCACAACTCATCGCACAACACATTGCATTGTGTTGTGCGCATCACCCACTTCTCTCTCCCCTACACATCGCACAATACATCGCATTGCCAACAGCTCCCTTGACAGGGCTTGCACAACCCTCTTCCTGAGCTTTCCTCTACCACAGGGGCCCATTTATTTCTGTCCCTACTTACCACTGACAGCTCCCCCCGTGGCAGCCCCCCAGAGACCTGCAACTGAAACCAAAGGTTCTCTCCCCTTCCAGCAAGCTTTGGATAACTGCTGAGAAAATGCAAGCACTTATTAAAAATTGAAACTTCACTCTGGAAGCGTCTTGCCAAGGAGCAGAGGCTAAGCAAGGGCTCGGCTGACAGGCCTCCGAAAGGTGCCAGGAATCACCCACCAGGGGCTATGTTGGTGGGCAAGGGTGTGGGGAGGGCACAGCTAAGACACTGCCCTCTCCCCCACATTCTGGGCCAGTATCCTTGGATATTGGATGCTCACTGCATCAGCTGGAGCGAATAACATGTCTGGGCATTTCCACTTTACTTAACACATTCTGGTTTTATGCTACTGAATATTCTAATTTCAGAGGCTGTATTCCTGCTCTACACTCAGGTTTGCAAGCAAATGCTAGGGTACATCAACAGTGGCTCTCACCTCAATGCAGGTGATACTTTTGTTGTTCCTTCATCACAATAAGGACCACTTGTTACATATAAACCCACTGAACTACCGAATTCCGCCAACTGTAGCTGGCTTTTTTACCATGGTAACCTCTTTAAAAATTTCCCCTCCACCTTGGAAATATTTTAACAAGGGGCTGGGGTTTTTTTGTTTGTTTTTGAGACAGAATCTCACTCTGTTACCCCAGCTGGATGCAGCGGTGTCATCATAGCGCACTGCAACCTTCAACTCCTAGGCTCAGGGCATATTCCTGCCTCAGCCTCCAGAGTAGCTGGGACTATAGGTGTGCACCACCATATCCAGCTGATTTTTTTCTATTTTTAGTAGAGATGGGGGGGTCTTGCTCACACTCAGGTTGGTGACCATATTTAAAAATAGGGTCATTGCAGATGTAATTAGTTACACTGAGGTCAATATAGTGGCCCCTATTCCAACATGACTGGTGTCCTTATAAGGAGATGGCCATGTAAAAACAGAGACACAGGGAGAAGATGGCCATGTGAAGATGGAGGCAGAATTGGAGGGATGCAACCATAAGCCAAGGAGGCCAAGGGTTGCCAGAAAACCACTAGATGCTTTAAGCAGCAAGAAAGTATCTTTCCCTAGAGCTTTCTCAGGGAACATGGCCCTGTGGACACTTTGATTTCAGACTTCTGGCCTCCACAGCTATAGGACAATAAATTGCTGTTGTTTTAAGCCTCCCAGTGTGTGGTGTGTTGTTGTGGCAGTCCCAGGAGACCTATGCACCCTGAAGCCTGATCTGAGAGGCTGGGGCCACCTGGGCTCTGAGAAGTTCTGGAGGGAGCTGCATCAGGGAACATGTTTACCTGAGGAGAGACTGTCAAGAGCCAAGTTTAATGCTTCACTTGGATCCATAGGTTTGTACTCTTGCTTAACAACAGTATTAGTAAAATAGAAATTGAACAAAATGTGGTATGATTTCAAAAACTCCCTTTTTTTCTGAAATGAGATATTCTGTGGCTTTTCTATGGTTTGGTTTCTCCCAAGGCAGCCCCACAAGTGGTCTACATGCTTCCTCCTATGGGCTGGCCCCAGTTACCCAGTGGTGCTCTCATGTAGCCCAGCATGGCCATTGGGACCCACCCCCAGCCTCCACCTGAGGTTTCTCCTTAAAGAGCTTTTCTTCAACAAGGCCTGAGCCTCACCTGTCTGAGAGGTCCTTGGTGCCTCTGTCCCCTCCATTCCCTGCAGGTCGAGGACCCATGGCTCCTGTCCCTGCTCCAGCCGGGAGATCAGCTCAGGCTTGAAGACCAGGAATCCTGCTGTGTGTGTGGCAGAGAAGGAGATGGTGTTGGTGTGGTAGGGAGCATGGCACAGGGCTCAGCTGCCCCTGGTTTCCAAGCATAAAGGGGCAAGGGGCTGCCAGGGGACAGGCAGAGCCTCTGTGGGAGTGGGGGTGGGGTGGGTAAGGATGTGGGCACATAGCCCTTTCTGTCCAGATCTGTCCAGCTCCTGAGGCTGGACAGCAAGAGATACTTGGACTCCCATGATCTCCAGGGGACTCTGCCAAAGAGTCTACAAAGAACAGGCTAGCTCTACCCCTGGAACTCAGGAGAGAGGGAAAAAGAAGCCCAAACGCAAGCCAGCGCTTCACTCAGCAGAGCTGGGCTGCCTGTCAGTTCAGAAAGCAGGGATGCTCCAAGAGGTAGGGGTAGTTAAGACACAAGGTTAAGAACAACAAAAAATAAATGAAGAGAATTTTAAATCAGAAAGCTCCAAGGTCCAATCCTAACCTTGTGGCCTCCCAGCCTTGAGTCCCTGTGCAAAGGACCCCCTCAGGGCCTGCTTCCTCCTGGTAGACTAGGAAGTGGTAGAGACCTGTCGGGTGCCCACTTGGCACCCTGCCTTCACAGGGCCACCAGTCCCCGTCCCCATGCTGTGGAACAACCGCACAACCCCTCCAATGCTGGTCAGTATAGGAATCTAAGGGCCAACCAACTCCTCCAGCTGGAGACTTCCCCCTACAAGGAGGAAAAAAGCAGGCAAAGAAATTCTAAAGGTCTACAGCCAATAAGCTCAAGTCCTCAAGACCTCAGAGGTAGGCAGGACTCTACACTCAACAGGAAACACGTGTTCTCTCCAAGCACAGTAGAACAGAGAAACATCCTTAGGTCAGGCCACGAAGGGAGTCATGGATGTACCAAAGAACAATACTGCAAAACATGTACCAGCCAAATGTATCATAATGAAATTAACCACAAAAGCATAGCTTAGAAACTATTAGCTACTTAGAAATTAAATAATGAATTACTGTTGTATTTATTTAGAGCCAGGGTCTCACTATGCCTGGCAAAATTTTCTATTTTTATTTATTTTTTTTTTTTGAGACAGAGTCTCACTTTATTGCCCAGGCTAGAGTGAGTGCCGTGGCGTCAGCCTAGCTCACAGCAACCTCAAACTCCTGGGCTCAAGCAATCCTGCTGCCTCAGCCTCCCAAGTAGCTGGGACTACAGGCATGTGCCACCATGCCCGGCTCATTTTTTCTATATATATTAGTTGGCCGATTAATTTCTTTCTATTTATAGTAGAGATGGGGTCTCGCTCTTGCTCAGGCTGGTCTTGAACTCCTGAGCTCAAACGATCCGCCCACCTCGGCCTCCCAGAGAGCTAGGATTACAGGCGTGAGCCACCGCGCCCGGCCAAATTTTCTATTTTTAAATATGTCTACTAGAAACTAGAATTGTAAAACACAAATGAGGTAAATATTAGGCTCAATATACAATAAACCCAAATAAATGAAAAGGAGCAAATAAGGAAGGTTAGGCAGGATTCAATGAAATAGAGAACAAAGACACATAACAACAACATCCTCCACTCCTACCCACCTTCAAAAAAAGATCAGCAAAACGAAAAGCCAGTTCTTTGAAAAGATTAATGACAGTCTCATGGCAAAACTGATCAAGGTCAACATAGTGAGAAAACGCTGCCAAAAAATAAAGAATAAGGGAAACAACTACAAACTATTAAAAAATGAAAGGAAAGAAAAACTAAACACAAAAAAATTGAAAACCTAAATGAATGGATCGATTTGTAGAAAAACTAAAAATGACAAAATTAGTACAAGTGAAAATTCAAAAGCTTGAGTAGACCATTAAAGACACATAAATGCTAGTCCAAGATCTTCCTTCCCCAAAAGCCTAAGGTCCAGGTTTTACAGATGAATTCTACTTACATACCAAATGCCATTTGCCAAAATGCCAAAATAATGTAAGGACGATACACAAAAAGAAATATATAGGCTAGGTGCGGTGGCTCATGCCTGTAATCCTAGCACTCTGGAAGGCCAAGGCAGGCAGATTGTTTGAGCTCAGGAGTCCGAGACCAGCCTGAGCAAGAGTCAGACCTCGTCTCTACTAAAAATAGAAAGAAATTAGCTGGACAACTAAAAAATATATATATAAAAAAATTAGCTGGGCATAGTGGTGCATGCCTGTAGTCCCAACTACTTGGGAGGCTGAGGCAGGAGGATCGCTTGAACCCAGGAATCTGAGGTTGCTGTGAGCTAGGCTGATGCCACGGTACTCTAGCCTGGGCAACAGAGCAAGACTCTGTCTCAAAAAATATATATATATTTTTTTCTTTTTTTTTCTTCAAAAAGAAAAGTCCATTTTGCTTATGAACAGGAATACAAAAATTCAAAATACAATATTGGCTAGCTGAATCCAAAAGGGCATCAAAATTTATATGTAAATATCAGGATTTAAAGAGGGTTTACTCCAGGAACACAAGAAAATATAGCAATGTAATTTCCTTCACTAATAAAAAAAATCATATGAGTATCTCAATCGATGCATTTGAATTTAAAATTCAATACTTATTTATGATTAAAAACAAAACTCCTTAGCCAACTTTTCCTGTGCTTATGTAGATGCATTCCCTTTAAAATCAGGAACACAACATGCATGCCCACAGGGGTCCTGTTTAACACTGGCCTGTCCCCGCTAATGTAGAGAGATGTGAAGAGGCAGGGTTGAGAGAGAAAATGCTCAACTCATCTGCACACACCCTGCTTTAGGAAAAACACAACAGAATCACTGAACTAGCACTGACCAACACTGAACTAGCAAGGAAGTGGCACAGAGTTGCCAAATATAAGATCAGCCTCCAAAACCAACAGCATTTCTGTACGGCAGCAATCAGCTAAAAACGGAGTAACATACACTCACAAAGCCACAAAAACCAAAGCTTCTAGAATGACATGAGACCACTCTGTTTCAAAACACTAATAAAGTTTGCCTTCAGGATGGGATAGGAAAAACAAACAAAAAACACCAATAAAGGACATAGAAGGTAAGTAGAAAAATGGCAGACACATTCCATGGTCATAGAGAGGAATATCTGCTATAAGAAAGATGTTAATTTTCTTTACACTAGCTACAAATCCAAAGTACTCCCAGATAAAATTCTAGTGGCCCTTTTGAAGAACTGAACTTATTCTAAAATTTATATGAAAGACTTATTCTATTACCAAAAAGTAGGTATATGAACCTTTAAAAGGAATGACTAGGGGCCAGGCACAGTGGCTCACATCTATAATCCTAGCACTCTGGGAAGCCAAGGCGGGAAGATCACTTGAGGTCAGGAGTTTGAGACCAGCCTGAGCAAAGTGAGACCCCATCTCTACTAAAAATAGAAACAATTAGCCAGGCACAATGTGTACAGCCTTGCAGTCCCAGCTACTCAGGAGGCTAATGCAGAAGGATCACTTGAGCTTAGAGGTTGGCGGCTACAGTGAGCTGTGCTGATGCCACTGCACTCCAGCCTGGGTGACAGAGTAAGACTCTGTCTCAAAAAATAAATAAAATCAAAATCAAAATAAAAAGGGTGAGTTATACTATCAGGTAATAAGACATACTATAAAATTAAAGCAAAACCAACCAACCAAACAAACAAACAAAAACACCCCAAAACAAAGTCAAATAAACAAAAAGCAGGGAGCTAGCCCACAAGAGAGATTTAGGGAAGAGAACAGGGCTCAGAAACACACCATTTCACATATGAAAAAGGTGGTTCCACATACCAACAGGAAAAAGACTGTTTTGTAGATGATGTTGGGGAAATAGCTTAATATTCGGACAAAAATAAAACAGGATTTTTATTTATATTCCAACACAAATGTGAAGCTGTGGCATAAATGGAAAAGATGAACTATAAAATCCACAGGAGAAAGTGTAGGTCATCTCAATGACCTCGGAGTAGAGCTGAACTTTTTTTTTCCAAAGAGACAATAACAGAAACATTGTGCTGTGCTAGCTTGGAATGCTCAGCAACAAAATTGCTACAAAACAGATTAAGCAAGTACCAAGATAACTACTGGGGAGGAAGAGGGGAAGGTGCCTCAGCACTCTCCTGCCTTGAAGCTGCTGGCTGAGACTGGGCCCTGGCTGCTTTAGAGCTGCTTTGGCTGTCCTACATAAGGTGTTCTTCAGCTATTCTATTATAATGGTAAAATCCCCACCTACTGGAGAATTGTAATACCATTAATGTAACATGAATTGTATGACAGGGTATGATGAGGGTACTGGGCATGCATTATTTGTCTCACTGTGAACAAGCAAAGATATAACATAAAAGCTCTGTGTCACTTACCAGGAAGAGACTTAAGGCAACACCACAGGGTGGGCAGGTGCAGATTTTGCATGCAAGAAGCACCTGTAGAAGAAATCCCTGTGCTGCCAAGGAGCAAGCACCCTGGTAAGTAATGTCTAATAAACTCATCTAACTCATCAAGCTGGACTTGTCAGACCATTCCTTGGTTTCTTGATTCCCTCTCAGTTTGGAAGGTGGTTTTTCTATATTATTCGGGGATTTTGCCAAAACAAACCTCAAACTCCTGGGCTCAAGCAAAACAATCCTTCTGCCTCAGCCTCCCAAGCAGATTGAACTACAGGTACATACCACTACACACAGCTACTTTTCTTTTGTAGAGACAGGGTCTTGCTATGTTTCCCAGGCTCATCTCAAGCTCCTGGCCTCAAGTGGTCCTCTTGCCTTGGCTTCCCAAAGTGCTGGGATTACAGGTATGAGCTACCGTTCCTGGCCAGGGAAAACTTTAAGGCATAGTCCACAGAGAAAAAACTGAAGAATTTAATTACATTCAAACATGACCTAACAAAGTTAACAAACACAAAAGAAGGGGAAGGGAAAAAGGTATTTACAATGTACAAAACCTACCTGGCATTATCATATTTGATGTATACCGAGATAGA
Organism: Mirza zaza; assembly: GCA_008750895.1. Taxonomy (NCBI): domain Eukaryota; kingdom Metazoa; phylum Chordata; class Mammalia; order Primates; family Cheirogaleidae; genus Mirza; species Mirza zaza. The sequence continues at coordinate 17,802 of VSMD01093522.1, forward strand.
CTTTTTATAAGATACTTTCACACCTCTAAATGAGACACATCTTGGAATTGATGTCACCAACCAGGTCACAGCTGTGACATACCATCACTGCCTGTGCACAAGTGAACTTGATCACAGCTGTTCAGATCCTCACTGCTACAGTTGAGTCCTCAGCACCATCTTAAAATACATGCTTAGTTTAACTGCTCTTTACACTGTCTTTAATGCTCTTTATGCACAGCCAATGAAGCTGTCTGATTTGTCACTGAGAGCCACATAGAAAGAATGGCTGCTATATACCAGATAACAAAGCCCAGCCATCAGCCTCACTGGATAGGAAAAAACCCTGACAACATTTACAATAGGCTGCATCACCCCTTGATGGCCAAGCTCACAAGTTACCATCATGTGGGAAGCACAGACACAGATATCAAGCCAGAGAGGCCGGGCGCGGTGGCTCACGCCTGTAATCCTAGCACTCTGGGAGGCCGAGGCAGGCAGATTGTTCGAGGTCAGGAGTTCGAAACCAGCCTGAGCAAGAGCGAGACCCCGTCTCTACGATAAATAGAAAGAAATTAATTGGCCAACTAATATATATAGAAAAAATTAGCTGGGCATGGTGGCGCATGCCTGTAGTCCCAGCTACTCGGGAGGCTGAGGCAGAAGGATTGCTTAAGCCCAGGAGTTTGAGGTTGCTGTGAGCTAGGCTGACACCACGGCACTCGCTCTAGCCTGGGCAACAAAGTGAGACTCTGTCTCAAAAAACAAAAAAAAAAGCCAGAGAGTGATTCACTAGAAGTCATGAAAAACATAAAGAGTACCCTAGCCAATTCATTTTATGCATCTTTTCCTATTTCAGTGATACATTTGGTAAGCCAGGTTTAAACAATTCTGAGAGCTCTTTATAAAATGAAGTGATGAGAAAAAAAAATGTGTTGTATAATCAGCAGAATTCTACCTTTCTTAAAATAAAGCCAAGTACATAAAATAATGATGTGTTTTACAATGTATAGCACCTTAGATCTAATGCAAGAAATAATAAACACCTCCAAATCAATAAGGCACAGCAACTCCAGCAGAAATTGGGCAAAGCCTCTGTGCAGACACTTTACTGAAGAACCTAACAGAGGAACGAGAGTGTGAAAAGATGCTCAAGCTCAGCAGAAATCGGAGAATGACAATTCTCACTGTACACTTATTTGACTGGCAAAATATAAAAGAGCTGTACTCTGCCAGACTAGCCAGGACAGAAGGATGCGGGCCAGGTTCAGCACCCCAATAAGCACCTGGCCAGCCAACTATGCCCTCACTTACCCTATTCCTGCCCCAGGCACTCTCAAGGGGCCAGGATGCTCATGTGCTGGAGATACGTGCATTGTTCCATGCTCATGTGGCTGGAGACAGCATGGGGCCAACCAGCAGGGGGTTTGGTAACAAGCGAGGAGCATGTTAGACACACACACCCTTTGCAAAGTCCCAATCCAACAATAGGACACATCGTGTGAGAACACAAAGTCAGACATGAAGAGTGCTGGAGAGTAGCTGCCTGTTGTGGTGGTAAGGATGGGAGAGGAAAACTGATAGCAGGATAGGAGGGGTGAGGGGACACCCTGACAGCATCCACACAGCAGCCCTGAGGGCACTGCTGCCACCCCTTGCTCTGGTTGTACAACCATTTTCTTGGCTCCCCCAAGCCAATAATTTCTCTTTAAGCTATTTCAAATTTGAATTCTATTTCTCATAAGTTAATTTACTAGCTTAGGAAAAAGAGGCTTTATTAGCTCCCATAATTCCACCTACCCCATGGGGGCTGAACTACATGACATATGCAAAGCCAGGAATGAGCCTGGCACACTCCCAGGTCCAAGGCCCATTTATCCCACAGTGGCCTGACCCCCATATCCCCAGCCTCTGCCAGAGGACTGGCTGGGTGGGTACTGACTGATGATGCAGGGGAGGGAGGTATCAAGGTGCAGCCTCACCTAGTCCAGCCACACTGCTGTGGTTCTCCAGCATCACCTCCCTGTAGAGGGCCCTCTGGCCAGGGTCCAGACACTGCCACTCCTCCCGAGAGAAGTGCACAGCCACATCGCCAAACGTCACCACCTCCTGAAAGGACACACACCAGCACCCCAGGGATCCCTGGGTGCCAGCCCCATTCTGTCGCCACCCCATGGCATGTCTCTGGCAGGTGTACCATGGGGTTGGGTGAGATAGTCACCAGGGCTCCTCTGGCTCTAAAATCCTGGGGAGAGGCAGTTTGGGGGAGGAGGAGGGACCCACAGTCTTTGATAACCTGTAAAACCCTCCCCCCATCAAGAGCCTCAGTCAGGCCCTGGTTTGGGCAAGGGTTTGCTTACTACCTTTAGGATGGGAGCAAAGGGCTCTGCCTGAGCTTGTTGAGGGCCATGGCAAGAGCCAAGGCAGGGTCTGGGCCCAGGACCAGTGGGCAGGGTAAATGCACAGAGTAGGAGATGGAGGCTGCATGGTACAATTGAGGGAAAGGAGGCAGTGACTTCCTACCATGAGGCTTGGTGAGTGGGCATCCACACGTCCTGGCTGAGAGACCTGTTGGCAATTACGAAAAGGTCAGAGGTCAGGGTCTAGAAACCCCCTCACTTCCAGGCTAATGGGGGGCAGCATTGTGATCCCTGTCACTTTACCTCCAACCCCAGACATTCTCTAGTAGACACACGGGGATGGGCTGAAGCAGCCATGACACTTGAGTAAATGAGGCGTCCTGAAGCCTCATTCTTTTTTCAGCATGCTTGTATGGCACGTGTGAATCACTCTGTAAACACTTAAGGAGTGGCTACCACATGCCAGGCATTAAGTACTAAGATGTAGCAGTGAACACATAAGGACCCTCCCTTCATGGAGCAATCTAGTAGAGAAAAGAATTAAATAACCACACAGATAAGCACAAAATTACAACCATGATAGTGCTAAAGAACACTAAGAAAGCACTTAAACTAGAAAACTGACTTAGTCTAATGGGTCGCTTCCCCAAGGACCTAGATCAAGGTGATGGAGGTGGGGAGAACACTCCAGGCAGCTGGAACAAAATGCCAAAAGTGTCCAAGGCAGAAAGGAATGGGGTTGAATGAACCAGTGCAGGTGGACCAAAGGCAGCAAGGGAAGGCAGGGAGTGACTGGATGTTGGAGCAGACAGGAACCAGAATGACGGACTGTAGGGAAGACAGGAGTGGATGCAGAACCCCTGATCCCAAGTATATAAATTCCAGTCTCCAGCCACAGCTCACCTCTGTCACCAGGATGGCACCAACCCAAGGATGTAGGCTGATGTACCTCAATCGAACCAATGACCCCATGCATCCTCTAGGAGGCCAGAGTGGGAAGAAGTGGGCTTCCTAGGGAATCATCTGGCCCAGAAAGTGGCTTTTGAGTGGAAGCCCCAGGCCACCGGAAGGGGCTGACTCAAGCAGCAGTGACCACTGCAGAAGGGTCCCCCACCAGGTGCCAGGACAGGATACAGCTGTCAGTGCTTACTGCTGGGTTCCCTGTAGAGGAGGGCAGGCCCTGAGTGGCATCCAGAGTTCAGATGACAAACAGCCTACCCCACCTAAGGCACTGCCCTTTTTACCACTGTGTCTAATTCTAGGCCTCTCAGGGGCTGTAAGTGAGGGAAAAAAGGAGGGCCCTAGAAGGACATGATTATGCAAGGAGATATAGGAGCCCCCTGGAGCAGCCCTGGGCCTGCTGTGAAGGCCACAACTAGAGCTCGCCTTACTCAGGCCTCTGACATCGGAACTCGCGGGCCGCAAGGCTGCCCCACCGCCGAGCCTGCAGGGAGTTGCGGGACTCGGCCAAACGACTCCCGCCTCACGTCGACGCTGGCCAGGGTGGCCGCTGCTCGACCATCTTCCCCGCCAGATGCTCACTGCTTCACCAAGCCGCCCGCGCCATTCCCGTCCCCCCGAGGACAGGCCTGGAGACTACACCGCCGAATGCAGGGGGTACACAGGGCCCTGCCGGGGGCCACTCCACCACAAAACCACCAGAGTCCGCGCCCGCCGCGCCGACTCACCCTCCCTGAAGACAGCCGGAGACTAGTAAACGCGCGATGCCGCCGGAAACGGGTTTCCGACGCCCGCGCCAGCCCCTCCCCGCTGACTTCCGGCCGTTCTGGACTGCTCGGAGGCCCGGCCGCCTCGGTGGTGTTCCCGGCCCCGCCTCCCGACTCTGAAGAAGCAGCAGGGCCAGGAGCCGGAGCTGGAGGACAGAGGTCAAGGAAGGCGGGGCCCGGATCTGGGGGCGGGCCTCTGTGTCGCACCTAGCACCAGGTGCTGGCCCTGCAGGCCCGTGCTAGGCGGCGATGCTGGGTGTTCGGTCACCAGTCTCTGAGGCTGGATACCAACACTGGCCCTGCCCCCAGATCAGCCCGACACAGCCCATCAGTGTTTCCGCAGGAGAAAGTACCTGTGGGGCACGTACCAGGCCCCGGCCCCGCGGAGACGCCTGAACCAGGCCCTGCCCGGGCGAGGGCGTGGACAATGGCCAGCTGGAGGCCATCGGGGGACCGCGCGAGTTGGGGGCAGTAGGAGGTTGAACTTCAGTGCACAGCAGTGGTGGGGACTGGGACGCGCCCGGAACCTGCGGAAAAACCAGGAAGGACGGGAACCCAAGGAGGAGGGGGGCGCCCCTGCTCTCTCGACTGTGCCCCAGGTCAGGCCCAGCATCTCTTGGCTGCACGTTGACCCCTCCCAGCTTCACTTGAACCCCTGGGCCATCTGTGCTTGATGTTCTCCACGGCGCACCCGGATCCACGCTCTGCCCTGCCTGTGGGGGCTCCCCCCCCAGGCTACTCCCCTCACCCCCAACCCCATCCTGCTTCCTAGGATGGGGCAACAGCCCGAGGCTGGGGAGAGGCGGGTCCTCTCTTGCTCTGGCAGAACGTGCCTCCCCCTTGGCCACTACCGCTCCCTGGGGCGGCCCCAGCTCCCTGCAGCCTCGGTGAGGGCGCTGCCAGCGTCAATGGCTGCCTAGACCTCCCTGTGCTACCGTCATTGCAGCGACGAGCCCATGGACAGCGGGGCAGCAAGAAGGGCATAAAGCTGGACTCACACCTGACCAAACCCTGAAGGCCGTGACAGAGCCATAGCGAAGTGATTGGGCTCAGTCAGCTCCCCCTACCCCGAGCACGGAGTCCTAGGTGGAAAACAAATACAGGAGGTCTCGATTCCCCAGCCACCCTCTAGGCCTGCACACGTCCTAATACTCAACCAGGCACGTCCAGGAAAAAGCTCAGGAATGCTGGGCACACTGGTGCCACCCACCTTCCTGGTAGAGGAGCCTCACACTGCACGCTCCAGAGCAGGCAGGAACCTGGCAACACTGAGCCTCATCCTGACCCACTCCAGGTGAGGATGGCACACCCAGGATAACACAGGGAGCAGGGCAGCTGACACCTGGGTCTACAGAGAGCCTGGCCCATAGCATCCACCTGGTGGGCACCTGCCCAGTGTCCAGGGTGCAGAGACCCTGAGGGTCCTGTCTAGGGGGAGGCGTCTGCCCTCATCCACTGCATCCCCTGCCTCACTGAGCCTAGGGCCCACTGAGTGAACGGACCATTCACAGCAAGGCACCTGCTCAGTCCCTTGCTTGGTCACAGTGCCCCTTCTCTGGGCCAGTCTGGATTGTTTCCCAGCTAGTCCCCGTCTGGGATTGGGTTTCATAGGGTCTTCCAGTCTCTTTCTGTCCTGAATGAGAAATACAGAGTGCCTTGACCACTTTGTGACCCATCCAGCTATATATTTTCCCCTGCAGGCTTGAACCCAATCCAGGGTGTTCAACATCCTCAGGCACTGATAAAGTTGTTTGGGTTGCTTGAAAAGACTGAGAGATTAAACCTGATGCTAAACACATAGAAACTGGCCCCCACTCTGAGCCAAATCCTTTAAACCCTTATGTAAACAACATAGCCCTACCCCCTTGTTGCAGATGTGCCTAGGTAGAACATCTCCTCTCACTGTTTGTCTTGAGAAAGCTGAAGCCCATATGTAAGTTCCCCAAATAAATGCTTTGGATTGATTGCACTGGCATCTGATGCCTCTTTGAACTTCCATCTTGGGACTATTTGGGCCAGCCCCTTGTGGGAACTCCCCTGCTGCTGCTTTTGGGGTGACTTCAGCCTCAGATTTGGCCAGAGAGAAGAGTTCCAAGCTGTAAATGTTTCCAGGAAAAAATCTCAACTAAACATCACTTTCAAGGAGATGCTGCATTTCCTGGAGCATTCTAATCGACAGATCCTAGTAGACAGCCCCAAGTGATGGTGCTGCCAAGAAGCTGGAGCAGACAGACAGAGCCCCTGCACAGGGCTGTCACCATCTGCAGACACAAGTCTCAAGGCGATTGTCATGAGGGAACAGGGCAGGGCCCGCCAGGCCATGTGGAAGGACTAGCGAGTCAAGAGGAGCAAAGGTGGAGAGGGCAGAGTGTGACCCAGAGTCTTTCTTGGGAGTTTCTCTGGAAGGAATGGGTGAGGTGAGGTGGGTGTCCTGAGTAAGTTTAGGATTGGATGGTTTGCATAATTTGGGTGAGCTCTGGGCTACAGGGGTGGTCCTTTGTTGACTGGCACCTGGCCTTAGGTGATTTAAGGCAGAGAAAGTACTGGCTTGGTGAGTGAGAATTTGATAAAGGAGATAGCTGGGCTCTGATTTGGTTGGTTTGTGTCTCAAAGGTGCACTGGAAGGGGAGTTGTTTGCTATCTCTAGGAATTAGCTAGCCCTAGAAGGGGCAGCCTCTCCAGGATTAAGGCTCCAAATGCTAGCACAACACACAAGGCTCTTCAGTCCACACAGCTTCCTGGTTGGTGTCTGGCTTGAAAATGTCTTAGTGGAGTCAGGTTTTACTTAACCCACTGCCAGGCACAAGCCTCCGTGCAATGGGGAGGACAGCTGAGGGAGGAGCAGTGCCTACCAGTGCATTGGGGAGGAGGGAGCCAGCCAGGCAGAGGACTGGGCTGCTGCAGGAAGGGATGAGGTGAGCATCAAGTGGGGGCACTGCAGGTGCCAGGGGAACCCAGAACATCCCAATGCCCTGGGCCTTTAGGATAGTCAGTCCTACACTTACCCCATGCCTCACCAGAGCCAAAGTACAGAGGACACCTCTTCTCCCTGTGGTGACGTGTTGTTTGGGGCCCCATCGTGATAACCACAAACAGAATTTGATTTTCTCTAGTAGCCAAATCAAGGAAGGCTGGAGGCTTGTGCTACAACTGGGTCCCCCAGGCAATGACCCCACCTCAGAGTCCCATTTCCAGGCAGAAAGGACTCCAAAGCACCCTGCACCCTCTTCTGGGCCTCTCTAGAACAGGAAGCAAATGTTCTTTAACATCCTCCTACTCAGACATATTATAAAGCTGTCCCGATGGGAAGAGGGGCTGGAGGTGACACTGTGTGCCCAGAGAAAGCCCCTCCAGTCCAGAGGTGGGCAGGGGAGGAGGGGAGAGCCTCTTATTTGGCCAGCCCCTATGCCCCATATGCAGCATGTATCTCTGATAGAAAGGACTCTATTAAACAAAACAAAACAGTAAAAGTGGCTCATGCCTGTTATCCTAGCAGTCTGGGAGGCTGAGGCAAGAGGATCACTTGAGCTCAGGAGTTCAAGACCTAAGCAAGAATGAGATCCCATCTCTACTAAACAGAAAAATTAGCCAGGCATGGTGGTACGTGCCAGTAGTCACAGCTACTTGGAAGACATATAGGACTGCCTGAGCCCAGGAGTTTGAGGTTGCAGTGAGCTTTGATGACACCACTGCACTCCAGCCAGGGCAACAGAGTGAGACTCTGTCTCAAACAAACAAACAAAAAATGCAGTAAGTCCTTAACATGCTCAATATTCAGTCAATATTTTAGTGTCTTGCTTGGTTCAGTTTTATCACCTGTGCATGGACCCTCTCCAAACAAGGGCCACATGAGAGTGGTTAGTATAGATCAAGTCTCCTCATCTGCCAGTTCCCCTCTATTCTTTTTCTTCCTCCTTGCAACATTTTAGCTGAGGAAACCATGCTCTTTTTCCTGGGTGTTGTCCTGCAGTCTGGGTTTGCTGGTGGCTCCCCTTGGGTGAAGAAAGGCATTGGTCTCCTGCAAGGCTGGAAGAAGGACTGGGCAGCCTCATGTGGCTTCACTGCCAGTGTTGCCACCAAAACAACTGCAAAGCACTCTTGGTTTTCAAAGGCTTTGAGATTTTGGAATTGTGGCTGAGGCACCGTGGACTCATACCTCTCAGGGAGCACAGGGATGTTTGGGAGCCCTCCGGTGTCTTGGGGTCAGCCTTCTCATATTTCCTAAACCTGGACCCTGGGCCCAGGTCAGCTCGCTGTGTAGGTGAGGCCAGTCCCCAGCCCGGAAGACACCCTGGGCTAGTGGGATGTGTTTCAGGAGTCTGTGACACTTGGGGAGGTGGCTGTGAACCATCAGAGGCACCTGCAAAGGGACATGTTGCTGGAGAGCTATGTGTGCATTGCCTGGCTAAGTGAAGTCCCTCCTCTGACCATCTACCACCCTGGGTTCCTGGGGCTTCTTGGCTGGGAATGAAGTTCCAACTGCTTGGAGTCCGGGAGTGAGGCCCCTTTAAGAGCCAGGTGAGGGCACCCACAGGCACAGGGTTTTCTGTCTCAGGAGAGGAGCTGTGGGTTGTGGACAGGCAGCAGCCAGGGAGGACAGCAACCTGAGAGGCCCCTGTCCGGGTGAGTGTGCTGGGGAGGGCTGAGGGAAGGTTCCTGAGTGAGGGATCCTGTCAGTTTCAGGCCTTTGCACATGCTGTTTCTTCACCATGAAGACCTTGTCCAAAATGGGCACCTACAGCTCCTGTCCTTCCTTCCTATCTCTGCTCAGTTCAAATAAGGCCATTACTGTTTCCCATTCTCCTCCCCTCCTCTCCATTCTGGCCTTCCTGGCCCTGTGTACATAAAACATAATGAAGAAAGAACAACCAAATGAAAGACTGAACGCAGGAACACAGCTTTGCTTCATTCTCTTTTGATTTCACATCACTGATACAAGCATTCTCTGCCTTTACACAGGCACATCTTGTTCTTTTCTGTTCAGCAGCAACCATATGGTGTTGTCTACCGTGTGGGGTGTTTCATCATCTACTAACATTCCCCTATCAACAGGAAGTGCATTACATTTCTCCCTCCAATTGAAAATACTAGTGTAGTGAAATGCCTTTTCTTAAAAAAAATATCTTTTAATTTATTATTTAATTTTCTAATTTTTTTATTTTTTATAAACTTATGTATGAAGTGTTTTTCACGTGAAATGCCTTAAACATTTATCTTTGTGTACTTGTGCAAGCATTTCTGTAGGAGAAGTTTCTGGATGTGTAATTCCTGGGCCAAAGGATGTGTGCTGTTAGAAATGGACCTGTTTACACACTCCTCCCTGCCACCACTCAAGTTTCCTCTTTCCTGCAGCTGTTAGCATCTGATACTATTAATCTTTGCAGAACTGATGGTCTAAACACTCCATCACTGGTTTCATTTGAATTTTTATGCTTGCTAGTGTGATTGAGCATCTTTTTACCTGTTAGTTGTATCTAATTATTTTTTTCCTTTTTCTAATCCTGTGACAGATTATATGTACATCTTTTTTTTCTTTCTTTCTTTTAGAGACAGGGTCTCACTCTGTTGCCCAGGCTGGAGTACAGCAACTCAATCATAGCTCACTGTAACCTTGAACTCCTGGCCTCAAGTGATCCTCCATCTTGGCCTCCCAAAGTGCTAGGATTACAGACAGGCAAGAGCCACTGCATTTGGCCTTTTATTGTTTTGTTTTGTTAGATATTCTTTTCACATTTGGGATATTAATCTTTAGTCTCATATGATGCAGATATTTTCTCCCAGCTAAATATTAATTTTATGTCCTATTTGCTAGTTTTATTTCTCTCAGCATATATAAAAACAGAGTATTTTTGCTAGATTTTGAGATCATATATGAAAAGAAACTGACATGAAAAAAGAAGAGTTATCCTAAGTAATGGGTCAGCTGGTGTGACCTCCAAGACACTCCTGGGTGTGCCCCAGAGCAGTGCCTCTGTCCAGAAGCTTCTGCATCTTAAGGAAGATAGAGCCAGCCATAGGGGTGGGAGTTCAGAATGTCTTCCTCAGAACAAAGGGGAACTGGCTACCATGCATAAGCTAACCCCTCAAGGAGAAAAACCTGAAAAAAATGTCATGAAAATGAGAACAGCTTGGGTCTTAAGCTAACTTGGCCACAGGTTTGACACAACAGGACAGCCTGTGTGCACATGTAGTACCTGTGGCAGCAGCTTCAGGCATTGCCGGAAGTCAAACCTCTTTGACATCAGAAAGTTCATACTGGTGAGAAGCCCTACAGGTGTGATTGCTACACAGAAGCTTTTCATCTGAACTCAGAACTCAGATGGCACCAGAGGATTCACACTGGGGAGAAGCCCCTGAGAGAGGGAAGGCCTCCAGCCAGCACCCAAAGCTAATCAACACCAGAAAGCCTGGGTAGATGGAACCTTATCTGGACACTCGTTGCCTCAGCCTTGCTTATTTCCTGCTCAGTTTGGTGACTCCACAGCATCAGTTCATGAAGTCAAGGAACAGGGCTGAGTTCTAAGGCTCAGGACAGGCCTGTAGGGTAGACCTCTGAGGCCTGTGTTGACTGAAAATCCCTGCAACCTACCCCATGAGGCCCATTGTCTGGACTGTCTTCACAGCAGTGACATAGGTGTGTGCAGTGGGTTATAATGGAGACTGAGTCTTAAATACCTGACCAAGGACCCAGGGTAACTGGGGAGTGGGTATAGGAGGTAGAGCTGACCCAGACTCCACCAAGAAAATTGGGGGTAAAAGGGACCCACAGACCAACTGAGGGAAAGGCCCAGCTGCTTTTGCTGGGTGCTGGGTGGGGGTATTGGGTGGCTGTGCCAAAAACTTTGCTGGGCTGGGAAGGGGCATGGCTACTTTATGGCTGAGTACAAAGATGCTGGTAGCTCCTCACCGTGCTCCTCAATACTAAGTACGCCCAGCACACAGGGAAGGAAGGAAGCCTGGGTACCCATCCCCCTGAGCTGACAGCCTACAGTTCCCTTGACTGTGGGTTACCTACCTGAGACTGTAGACTAGAATTGCAGAGCGGTCTCTGGGAGACACTCAACACCATTTCCTCACCTGGGGTGGTCTTCCCCACTTGTGGTCACTCAGCTGTAAAACAGAGTTCCTTGGGAGGGATATCTCTCCCTGAGTGACTGTGGAGGCCTTGAGAGCAGAAGTGGTTTCCTGGCCCACACAGTGGCTCTGTATGTACTTATTTGGGCCCAGTTTATATGGGTGGAGTTGATTCCGCGGTAACCAAAGGCTTAGGGGACCCAGTGTGGTGTGTTTTATGCAGAGCTCAAGCCCTTTAATTGAAGACACTGCGGCCAGGTGGTTCCAAGCTGTACTCTAGGATGTCCTTTCTCCTTGGCACTGTGTGGAGGCCAGGTGGCTTGGAGTACTCTGGAGGAAGGGCTCCAAGGTCAAGGGCATAAAGGCCAGGAGATGGCGTGGGAAGGAGAGGAAAGGTGGGGGCACTTCCCAGCACCCCTCCCTTGCCCTCCTGCCAGTGGTATTTGGCATGGTGTAAGGCATGGTGAAGGACTGAGGCAGAACTGAAGGTCACTTGATTTGGGCATTTGGAAACATTGTGGTCTCCTGCTGGCTGGGATTTAAAGATTCCCTTAAACCTTGTGAACTTCCTGTAGAGCAGTGCCATCTGTTAGGGCATAAATCCTAACCAAACACCGAGGTGGGCGGATTGTTTGAGCTCAGGAGTTCGAGACCAGCTTGAGCAAGGGTGAGACCCCGTCTCTACTAAAAATAGAAAGAAATTAATTGGCCAACTAAAAATATATAGAAAAAATTAGCCAGGCATGGTGGTGCATGCCTGTAGTCCTAGCTACTCGGGAGGCTGAGGCAGAAGGATTGCTTGAACCCAGGAGTTTGAGGTTGCTGTGAGCTAGGCTGACGCCATGGCACTCTAGCCTGGGCAACAGAGTGAGACTCTGTCTCAAAAAAAAAAAAAAAATCCTAACCAAACACAAATTCTGGGCCTGCAGTCACCTGGGACCCAGGCAGATTCTAGTGTCACGGCCTAGGAAGGGGCCTACCGGGAGGAGGTCTCTGCCTGCTGGAGGGTGGGTGCTGGTTTGGGGCCTGGCATCCAGCAACCCACGTGGGACAGAGGTCTGGGTGGAACGGTGGGGTGGGCTGGTAGTGTGACACTACATCAACCATGGTTGCAGACATGGGAAGCAGTCTGAGAAGAGAAAAATGATAAAAATCATCAACCACATACTTTATGCCTATTTCCTGACAGCTCCTTCATTTTGCCCTGGGAAATATTCAGTATGTCAATGCAACTTGCAGTTTTCTACTAACCTATTATAGAATGAACTGCTTCCCTTCAGGGACAATGACTGTAATTTCATCGGCCCCGTTTTACCAGAACTAAAAGACCCTTGCACAGCCTTGCCCGCATCCCCAGCTCCTCAGCAGGGTCAGTGAGATCCAGGAACCTCTAGCTGCTGACGCAGGGATGGCGGGGACATTGGCCTGCATACCTAAGCCTGCTTCCCGGTTCTGTAACTTACCGGGAGTGGCCCGGGGCCGGTTGCGTGAGGCTGAGGCCTGGGCTCGGCCCGGCGAGCTGCAGCCAGGGTCGGACCGAGGGGCCTGCAAGGATACTGTACACAAGCTGAGCCCGGCTCACAGGTTCCTCTGCCGGCACCTGATGGTGAGCCTGTAGGCCGCCGGCAGTGGTTGGCCTCTGGGGTCCTAGAGCGCCCCTGGAGATGCCTCGGTGCACCGGGCCGCTCTGGCCCGCAGACGACGAGCATCCGTGACACACTTCCGGACCCCGCTGCTGGTTCTGCCGCGGTGAAGGCTAGAGGCTGCTGGGTCTCGGCTGCCCTGTCCTCAGCCGCCGCTGGGGTGAGCGGGGCTGAGCCGGTGGGTTGTGGGTGCTCAGAGCCCCCCGGCTTGCGGCGAGGCGACTGGGACATGGGCGCGCGGACCTCGAACCTCTCTTCCGCCCGCTGCTGTTGGTGTGCCCAGCGGGCGGGGCCCGGGGAGCCCTACCCCGTGAGCTTGCCCCCTACTCGCTGCGCAACTGGTAAGGTCGTGTTGCGTAGACTTGGCGCCTGACTGCGGCTTACTGTTTCCCCCTGCCTCCAAACAAAACAAAACGTGTATGGGGAGGTGACCTCCCAGGGGGCTCCACCCAAACAAAACAGACCACCCTTATTTAAGCCCAGAGGGGGATCAACGCAGGGATGCCTTCTCAGACAGGTAAGATTTAAGATAAACAGGAGAGAAACTTTTTTCTGGTTTTTTTCCCCTCTTATTACAGTTCTTTTGCTAAAATAAGAGCCTTTCTATCAGCTCCCGAGGCCCTGCCCTAACGATCAAATGGTCTCTTCAAATAACCCAAAGAAAATCAGCTCAGTTTAAGGCCTCCTAAGGAAGGTGAAAGACCTTACTAAATAAAAGGAAGAATTTTGTTGCAAGCTAGTTCTAGCATCTGTCGTTTTGGGAAGCTAAATTCACTGGCAGAAATTTACTGCTGTCAGTGACCTGGCATCTGATTGTGGGACAGATGCCTTGTTATAGAAAGACACTTTGTAAGTACAGGTACCCACAGATGCGAACTAGAGTTTTGTCCTGTGTGTTCCATCTGCACTATGAAACCAAAACCATCATAACACTCAGCATGATTTTCTGACTTGGTGAGCCAGATAATAAAAAAACATAGGTTGCAACCTAGTTCACACACACACTTGCCTATGTGTTTACACAAACACACATACTCTGATATTTTCTATTTTGTTTCATTAGAACAAAAATAGTGTTCAAAACTCATCACTGATTTCATGTCCACTAATGGGTCACACACACAGAGAACTGCTCTCCTCCTGCAGCATGTCACCGGTGTGGCTGGGGCATGAACTCACGGGGCAAGCCTGCAGTGTAACAGGCTCTGCCTCTGGGTGGCTTTTCCACCTTGGCCAAGTCTTCCTTGATAAAGGCCAGATCCTGCCAGTTTCACAGAGTACCTGGGAGGGCTGTTAGACTCTCAAATGTAATACAGACATAAGAAGATATGCTCTCTGGTTTTATTACACAAAGAAGGAGGGAAATCACTCTCAAAGTGTACAAACTTATTCAAAGTTCAAAACCTTTACAGACTTCATCAGAGGCTGTATGTGAACTGGAGGTCACATCTGTGGGTAACTGTATTTAGAAAATATTGTTCTGTCAGCAAGGTACCTGGATACCATTAGTCCTTAGAAATTGTCATTAGAAAGAGTGATTGTTCTAAGAAGTCCCATGAGGCAAAACCTCAACTTAGGGCCTCTTAGAAACTTTTTCTGTTTTGTTTTTTTTTTCTCTCTGCCTGTTCTTTTGCTGAAATAAGAGCCTTTCCATCTGCTACTCCCACGGCCCTAACACTCTGTGGCCTTCTTTCTTTATCACAATGATGCCTGTGTCTTTGGTGTATTTTTGTACAGCTTCTCTCTGGTGGGAATTTCTCAGCTATTATGGTTTCTCCCAGTTCAGTACTTTCAGTACTTTTCAGATCTGGCACACGTAGAACACTCCACCCAATAACAGAATACACTTGGTTTTTCAAGTGCTCATGGATCATTCACTAAGATAGATCATATCCTGAGCCACAAAACAATCTTCAACAAATTTTTATTTATTTATTTTTATTTTTATTTTTTCAGCACCTTAAGGGATGAATTCAACAAATTTTTAAAATTTGAAATTATATGGAGTGTGTCCTCTGACTGTAATATAATCAAACTAGAAATCAGTAATAGAATGACAATGGGAAAATCTCCAAACACATTTCTAAATAACCCATGGATCAAGGAGAAAGCCTCAAAGAAAAATTTAAAAATATACAACACTAATAGAAATAATGCAGCTATAGATGTGCTGAGAGGGAAACTTATAGCAAAAGGTGTTTATGTTAGACATGAGGAAAGATTTCAGATCAATAACCTATAATCAATAATCTCTATAAAGTAGATAAAAAAGAGCAAAATAAACCCAAAGCAGGCAGAAAAAAAAAAGATAAAATAAAAAAATCAATGAAACTGAAAATGGAAAGACAACAAAAAAGCAATGAAACTAAATACTAGTTCGTCAGAAAAATCAATAAAACTGATAAACATCTAGAAAGATTAACAAAAATTAAAAGAGGGAAGACACAAACCACCAACATCAAGAATAAAATAAGGAATGTCACTACAACCACTAAAAATAAAAAGGAAATATCATGAATAACTTTCTGCTCATAAACTAAACAACTTAGAAGAAATGGAGTAGTTCTCTGGAAACTACAAATGATAGATACGTTAACCAAGATGAAATAGACCATCTGAATATCCCTGTAACCACTGAAGAAATTGAATGCATAAATTAAAAGTTTCTAGAAAATAAATTTCCAGATGGTTTCCCTGGAGAATTCCACCAAACACTTAAAGGCTTAACATCAACTTTACAATTTCTTTCAGAATATAGAAGAGGAGGGAACATTTCCCAATTAATTTTATGAGGCCAGTATTTCCCTGACACCAAAACCAGAGAGACAGTACCAACAGGAAGGGCTGAATCAAACAGCAGCAAAAACTGTAAACCAAAAAAATCTCATTAACTTAGATGCAAAGTTTCTGAACAACACATTAGCAAACCAAATCTAACCATGTTTACAAACCATGTTACATTGTACACACTGAGCAGGTGGGGTAGAGTCTGAGTATGTGAGACTGAAGACTGGTTCAGCATTTGAACACCAACCAATGCAACCCAGCAGACCTACAAGTTAGAGAAGATCACATGATCGTATCAATTGACACAGAGAAAACATTTGACAAAATCCAGCAGCCATCCATAATTAAAACTCAGCAAGTCAGGGAGAGACAGTGATTGCTTCACCTAGAGCGTCTACCAAACACTGCAGTTAGCATTCTACTCAGTGGCAAAGGACTAGAAGCCATCCTCCTACAGTGGGGACAAGGTGAGCCTGGCTGCACTCACCACTCTCCCTGGCACAGTACTGGGAGTTCTACCCAGTGAAACATGGCCACAGGAATAAATAAACAGTACACAGATTGGAAAGAAAGAAAATGATGATCTCTTTTTGCAGATGACATGATTGTCTACATAGAAATGCCTAAGGAATCTATTTAAAAACAAAAACAAAAACTCCTAGAACTAAGTGAGTTCAGCAAGGTGCCTGGCACATAGTAGGGCCCCCAGGTGTCAGCCTATGGGGATCAGGTGGTGGGGCAAAGGGGTTCACAAAGCAGCTGGTTGGGAATGGGCCGAGAAGTCTTGTAGACCGTCCCCAACCGTGGGTCTCCATCAGGGCACAGAGGGTGTGTCCTTCATTCTCAGCTGTTTCCAGAACAGGTTGCTCCACGCTCGCCTCCTGGGCCAGGTACACATCCTTTCTCTCACACTTTCCTAGGGCACAACCCACTGTCCCCTCCTCCAGAATGTGTACCTGGATGCCTTGCCCCAAACTCACACTCTGTTAGAGCACGTTTGTGCCTGGAGTCTTGGCTGTGTCTGTCTTTCCTTTCCACTAGACTGTGTGTCGTGGTCCCCATGTCCCAGCACCATACCTAGAGCTGAGTGGGGCGCCAAGCTGCCCCCAAACCTTCAGACCACCTCTGGGGCTGTTCTTACCCACCCACAGTGGCACCACAAGTCACTGAGTCACTCTTCTCCTTTGCAGGGTACGTGGATCTGACATACCCGCTCAGCCCTGATGAGAGGCAGGGAGTGCCAACGTCACTTCCCATCCCTTGGAACAAAAACCGCCTGGATCTCTACCTACTCCTTGCACCAAAATAAATAGCAGTCAGTCATGATATTTAAGTTTCAAAATTCAAACTGTAAATATACAGAGGAGATTATGGGTTTCATTATCCATAATTTCAGGGTAGAGAAAGGTATTCTAAATATGAAAACAAGGGGAGAAACCAAAGGGAAAATCCTTTCACAGTTAGGATGTAAATGTCCTGGGGCCACCCAATCTACCCCACAGAATGAAAGCTGAAAGGACAGTTGTGACATCTACAATGAGGGGTTACTGCTAGTGTCTGAAAGGCTCTCATAAATCAGGAAGGAAGGATCCACACCCCACCTTAAGCACAGGTGAAGAGCAGAGAGACAGCCACCCGAAGAAGAAATCCTACTGGCCAATAATTAAATAAAAGGTGGACAGTGAGGGCCAGAGCCAGGTGAGGCTGTCCCTTCTAGACCCAGGAGCAGTCCCCAGTCCCACCTGTGTGGCCCCCATGGGTGTTCCAGTCTGCAGCCCCTGCTCTGGTGTCTGGCGCTGTGACCCACAAAGTCTAGCTTGGTGTGATTCCATCCTGCCGCGGCTGTTCTTTAGGGCAGTAGTCGTGTATCTCCGTCCACCTTCTCTCCTACCTAAGTGCGTGCCACCACCCCATGGAAGATTCGATAGACATGGACATGAGCCCCCTGAGGCCCCGGAACTATCTTTTCAGTTGTGAACTAAAGGCCGACAAAGATTATCACTTTAAGGTGGATAATGATGAAAATGAGCTCGTTATCTTTAAGAACGGTCAGTTTAGGGGCTGGTGCAAAGGATGAATTGCACACTGTTGAAGCAGAGGCAATGAATTATGAAGGCAGTCCAATTAAAGTAACACTGGCAACTTTGAAAATGTCTGTACAGCCAACGGTTTCCCTTGGGGGCTTTGAAATACCACCACCGGTGGTCTTATGGTTGAAGTGTGGTTCAGGGCCTGTGCATATTAGTGGGCAGCACTTAGTGGCTCTGGAAGAAGATGCAGAGTCAGAAGATGAAGAGAAGGAGGATGTGAAACTCTTCAGTATATCTGGAAAGCGATGTGCCCCTGGAGGTGGTAGCAAGATTCCACAGAAAAAAGTAAAACTTGCTGCTGATGAGGATGATGATGATGAAGAAGATGAAGATGATGATGATGATGAGTTTGATGATGAGGATACTGAAGAAAAAGCTCCAGTGAAGAAATCTGTATGAGATACTCCAGCCAAAAATGCCCAGAAATCAAACCAGAATGGAAAAGACTCCAAACCATCAACACCAAGATCAAAGGGTCAAGAATCATTCAAAAAACAAGAGAAAACTCCTAAAACACCAAAAGGACCTAGTTCTGTAGAAGACATTAAGGCAAAAATGCAAGCAAGTATAGAAAAGGGTGGTTCTCTTCCCAAAGTAGAAGCGAAGTTCATCAATTATGTGAAGAACTGGTTTGGATGACTGACCAGGAGGCTATTCAAGATCTCTGGCAGTGGAGGAAGTCTCTTCAAGAAAATAGTTTAGGCCGGGCACGGTGGCTCAAACCTGTAATCCTAGCTCTCTGGGAGGCCGAGGTGGGCGGATCGTTTGAGCTCAGGAGTTCGAGACCAGCCTGAGCAAGAGCGAGACCCCATCTCTACTATAAATAGAAAGAAATTAATTGGCCAACTAATATATATAGAAAAAATTCGCCAGGCATGGTGGCACATGCCTGTAGTCCCAGCTACTTGGGAGGCTGAGGCAGCAGGATCGCTTGAGCCCAGGAGTTTGAGGTTGCTGTGAGCTAGGCTGACGCCACGGCACTCACTCTAGCCTGGGCAATAAAGTGAGACTCTGACTCAAAAAAAAAAAAAAAAAAAAAGAAAATAGTTTAAACAATTTGTTAAAATTTTCCATCTTATTTCATTTCTTTAACAGTTGATATCTGGCTGTCCTTTCTATAATGCAGAGTGAGAACTTTCCCTACGATGTTTGATGTTGTCCAGGTTCCATTGCCAAGAATGTGTTGTCCAAAATGCCTGTTTAGTTTTTAAAGATGGAACTCCACCCTTCACTTGGTTTTAAGTATGTATGGAATGTTATGATAGGACATAGTAGCAGCAGTGGTCAGACGTGGAAATGGTGGGGAGACAAAAATATACATGTGAAATAAACCCAGTATTTTAATAAAGTAAAAAATAAAAAAAGCCTAGGTAGGCCCCCCTTTCAGGAGACAAATCTCCCAGGCCTGGCTGGGCTTCCTGCCCTCTCCCTGCCCTTTGCCCGATCTGGAAATATAGCCCGGGAATTCTGGAGGGAGAAGGCCACGCTTGTCCCATAGATAAATCAAGGGGGAGAAGATCCAGTCAGACTCTGGACAAAGTTCCAGTTGGGGCCCTGCTGCCCCGCTCCAGGGTGCCTTTCCAATTTCCCTGGCCTGCAGTTCTGGGGGACTGGAGCAGCCAGCATCCTGAGCACACCCGTCATTTGAAGAGGGCTTAATAAAGGGGCACTTTAGAAAGGTGTGGGCAGGAGCAGGGAAGCCTCAAAGGACGGTGCAGCTCCCCATGGCAAGCAAAAGCAGAGACTCCTTCACTACCACCCCTAGTCCTGAAGGGCGTGGGAAGAGGGGACGGTTTCCAGAGACAGCTGTGTGGAGAGGACCCCTGACAGGAGCTGTCACCTGTGGTCCAGGCATGCAGCCAGCCCAGGTGACCCTGAGGGAGGGAGCTGGGAGACTAAGTACCCTAAAATCTTTCCCCCTCACTCTACATCCTGCCAGGGTTCCCCACTGGCCAGACCTAACAGAAGCCAGAGGGTAAAGGAGTCCAGTGACACAGCCATACAGGCCACCTCCCCAGACACACGGCAGGCTGAAGAAGGGTGGTGAGCAGATCTTGGGGACAAATGGCCGACGTCTGGCACAGGGGCTCTGCCTTCCTGTGCCTCACTCACCAATGGGAGCCACACTCTTAGACCCCAAGCCAGGGCTAACCAAGCCCTGAAAAGTGCCCGAAGGCTTAGTTCCATCCCAACAGCTGTAAGTCAGCACTGGGTGCCCAGCACGGACCCTTCCCCAGCCGCCCTGTGCTGCTCAGGTGGCCTGAGCCTGAGTTTTCTGCTCTGTCCTTGTCCAGCATCTGTGCTGTGCAGAGTTCGCCTCTCACTTCCTGCCCTTCTCCCCTTCCCACCCCAGGGCTTACCTGTCAGGTGGAAAACTGAGCCCCAGAGAGAAGATGGGACTGGCCAGTTCCTGCAGTGAGATGCCATCATCACTGGCACTCTTATTTAGGACGATAAAATCTGAGTCTTGTGAGCCTCTCTTGGCTTGGCTTGTCACCTGTGGTTTTTCTGTTCTCTCTCTCTCTCTCTCTCTCTCTCTCTCTCTCTCTCTCACACACACACACACCCCATTCCTGGGACCCAGGGCTAGACTATGGAATTAATTTAAGCTTGTATCTTTGCTGATATATGAGATGTTACAGATGAGGAAAACGAGGCTCAGAAGGGATGTGCCCAGATTCAACAAAGCTGAGTGCCAGGGTCTCCCAGGACTGAGTTCACTCCAGCACAACCTGCAGTCTGGGAATAGCCAGTGCATGGGCTGGCGTGGGAACACTGCAGGGGTGCAGCAGGAGGGCTGTGGCGCCAGGACCTGGACAAAGAGCCCCTGCTGTCGAGCAGCCCCCCAGCTGGCCATCGTTGTAGAACCGAGGCTGAAGAGGAGGGACACTGGAGGCCAGTGGCAGGAGACATTCTACTGGGCTTGGGCATGCGGACGTGGCTGTGAGGAATTCCAGCAAAGAGAGGAGCCCAAGAAAACCCATGAGATAGTGATGCCAGGGCAACCCATCTGCGGGCCCGGGAACGGAATGGGCACTGGAGCTAGGAAGTGTGTCGGGTCAGTCTAAGAAGTTTGAATTTCTAGGTGGTGGAAGCTGTTGGAGGATTTTGAGCATGGGCATGACTGCCAGAGGACAGGTGGAACGTGTGAAATTACTGCTATGCAATGATTTTTGAGCCACAAAAGTGGCAGCATGATATGATTCCACATAATAGGAATTCTGGAAGATTCATTAAAGGTTGTGTACAGATTCATTCATTCATGACATCATTCATTGATTCACTCCTGCATTCACAAAATAGTTATTGGGTGCCCATTGTGGCTAGAGGCTGCTGTTCCCGAATGTGTGGCCAGGAAGGGCCCTGAGGCAGGAATGTGCTTCGTGGGCGGCTTGAGGAACAGCAAGGAGGCAGCCAGCATAGCTGGAGTACAGTGGGGTTGGGGGAAGAGGAAGTCTCTGGCAGCCAGGAGCTGGACGGTGCAGCATCTGTTGGGCCAGGTCAGGAGATATGATTGGGGAGCCCCTGGAGGGGAGAGAGTAAGAGGGTGACAGCATCCATATTTGGATTTAGCACCATCACTCTGTCTGCTGGGAAGAGAATGAACTGCAGAGGCGCAAGTGTGGGAGCCAGGTGTCTGGTTGGGTCTTGCAGGCAGGAGGTGACAGTGGCTTGGACCTCAGTGCTGGCCATGGAGAGCTGTTTCAGAAGCAAGCTTCCAGGATGAAGGGAAGCTGAAGACCCACAGGCCAGCAGGAAGGAGTCATCCTGGCCTGGGCTTCTAGAGTAGTGGCCATGGGACCAGAGGGAGGGAGTAGAATGAGACCATGTCAGTCTGTGGCAAAGTCACTTCCCTCTGAGCTTTGGTTTCCTACTACAGAAACACATTTCCTGCTCCAGGCCACCTTTACAAGCAGCAAGTCTCACATTTAGGGTCACGGGCTCCTCACCAGTGATCTGACCCCTGTGGGTTGCTTCTTTCTGGGAATGACCCGATAACATGGACTGCCTCTTGGGGTGAGGACCAGGGCTGTGGTCTTTGGCCTCTGGAGCTCTGGCCCTCAAGTCCTGACTTTGACCAACAGGACCCACCACCTACCTTTAAAGAGACTCCCAGAGCTCCACCCCACACTTCTACTTACATCTCATTGGCCAGAGCTTAGTCACATGTGGCTGCAGGAGATGCTGGGAAGTGTAGTCTTTTAGTCAGAGCACCTGTAAGACCAGCTAAGGCTCTGGGACTGAGGAGGAAGGGCTCTCCAGGCCATGCAGAGACCTAAACGCTTGCCCTCAACCCCTGCCTCACCCTCCAGTCAGGTCCCCAGTTCTACCTGTGCTTGGCGGCCCTATCTTCCTGAGTGTTCTGGTTTTCCTGCATAGATCTGAGGAGAAGGCCATGGGCATGCAGTGGGCAGTGCCCCCTTGGGTGCTATAAACTGACATCCAGCTCAAGGTGTGTCAGAAAAGGGGGACTTTATGGAGGCCTGAGGAACCGGGAAGCCAGGGGATGTTCTGGACCAGAGGCAGTGTTGGCTTCCAGCAACCCCAGGGCACCTCTTAGGGCAGCAGGATGGCTGCTGAAAGTCCAGGGCTACTTCCAGGTTCAAGTTCCCCCAGAAGGAGTCTTGACCTTTCCCCGGTGGCATGTGCAAAAGTCCTGAAGTTCACTGTGATTGAATCAGCTAATGGGGCTTGACTTTTTGTGGTGTGTCCGTCCCAAATCATCACAGTTTCCAGAAACTGTGCCTTTGCTGGCCTGGCCTGGGAGCCCCACCCAGGCCATCTCTCAGGAGAGAGGACTGGTCAGGTGATTCGGGCTGGGCTTCAGGCCAGGTGTTCCCACCCCCTCTGCGTGAAGATGGGGACCCCTTCTGAGACCTCCAGCCAAGGTCTCTGCCAGGCTTCTCAAACTTTAGTGTGTACACGAATCCCGTGGGGAGTGTGTGGAAATGCAGCTTCCGATTCCGTGTGTCGGGCTGGGGCGGCACCTGAGAGTCTGCATTTCCAGTCAGTTCCCAGGCGATGCGGATGCTGCCGCTCCAGGAAACACACTTTGAGCACCCAGGACTCTGAGCGGGGCTGTGCAATTGAAATATTGTATAATACAAACCACACATGTAATAGGACATTCCTAGTTGCCACATCAAAAAGGTAAAAATTAGGCCGAGTGCGGT
The DNA here is from genome assembly GCA_008750895.1 of Mirza zaza. Lineage (NCBI taxonomy): Eukaryota > Metazoa > Chordata > Mammalia > Primates > Cheirogaleidae > Mirza > Mirza zaza. The sequence continues at coordinate 40,636 of VSMD01093522.1, forward strand.
GGCTCACGCCTGTAATCCTAGCACTCTGGGAGACCGAGGCGGGTGGATTGATTGCTCGAGGTCAGGAGTTCGAAACCAGCCTGAGCAAGAGCAAGACTCTGTCTCTACTATAAATAGAAAGAAATTAATTGGCCAACTAATATATATAGAAAAAATTAGCTGGGCATGGTGGTGCATGCCTGTAGTCCCAGCTACTTGGGAGGCTGAGGCAGCAGGATTGCTTGAGCCTAGGAGTTTGAGGTTGCTGTGAGCTAGGCTGATGCCACAGCACTCACTCTAGCCTGGACAACAAAGCGAGACTCTGTGTCAAAAAAAATTAATAAGATATTTTATTTAATCTAATTTATCCCAAATAATATCATTTCAATATGTAATCAATATAAAATACTGAAACATTTTATATTTTTTCTGTAATAAATCTTTGAAATCTGGCTTTTTTTTTACACTTATAGCACATCACAGTTCAGACTAGTGAAATTTCAAGCACTCATGTGGCTGGTGGCTCCCAATTTGGAGGGTACAGATCTAAATCTGGCTTGAATACCTCTGGTGATAGGGAGCTCACTACCTTCTAGGAAGTCCACTCCATAGCTGCACAATCTGAGTTGGGAGTTGACCATACGGCTAGCTAGTGGATCATAGGGGAGACCTAGCTTCACTCTCTGGGTCCCCAAGCCAACTGGCATTCTCTGTGAGTCAAGTACCTCACATCCGCTGCCTCAGGTAGACCCACAGCAGCCCTGAGATGGTTTCTATGGTTGTTCTTAATCTCTGCTTTTCTTGCTGAAGAATCTGGCTCAGATATGCTGAGTGACATCCTCAGGGAGACCCAGCCAGGAGGTAGCAGACATGGAACTTGAAGTCAGGACTTTGGAACCTCTTTTCCCTCTGCTGTAAGAGGCTCTGGTTCCTTCAGTGTGACATGGTTTCAGAGGACCCTCCCGGTCCACTCATGCTCCTGTAGACACACTTACTTCTATTTGTTATTTCTTTTCTTCTTCTTCTTCTTTTTTTTTTTGAGACAGAGTCTCACTTTGTTGCCCAGGTTAGAGTGAGTGCTGTGGCGTCAGCCTAGCTCACAGCAACCTCAAACTCCTGGGCTCAAGCGATCCTCCTGCCTCAGCCTCCCAAGTAGCTGGGACTACAGGCATGCGCCACCATGCCCAGCTAATTTTTTTCTATATATATTAGTTGGCCAATTAATTTCTTTCTATTTATAGTAGAGACAGGGTCTTGCTCTTGCTCAGGCTGGTTTTGAACTCCTGACTTCGAGCAATCTGCCCTCCTCGGCCTCCCAGAGTGCTAGGATTACAGGCGTGAGCCACCACGCCCGGCCTCTTTTCTTCTACTGGATTTAGGATTGGTTTGCTCATCCTTTTCCAGTTATTTGAGATGATTCATTAGATTGTTGATTTGTGATCTTTCTGCATTTTGGATGTAGGAATTTATAACTATAAGTTTTCCTCTCAGGAAAACTTTAGCTTTAGCTGTGCCCCACAGATTTTGATGATTTATGTCCCCTTTTTCATTTAGTTCAAAAACAGTTTTGATTTCCACCTTAATTTCCTCCTTGACTCAATAATCCTTCAGCAGTAGATTGTTTATTTTCCATGACTTTTTGAAGAGACGAGTGTTTCTGTTGGAGTTAAAATATAGACTTTTATTACCACATAGGTACATGACAATTTCAATTATCTAGAGGCCTTAATCAAGTCTGTGGCTTCACAATAACCAGCCCCCTATGTCAGGTGTTGATGATGGTCACTCAATAGTTACATTTTGGTCTGAGATATTTGTGAAGTCAAATTCTGACTGCATTTTAGAAGAAACCTATAGCCATGACAAAGAAGAATCAGTTTCTATCTCTAGTACTATCTGTTCAATAAAAATTCACAGAATCCCAATTTGAAATTATTTGTGCCTTGATTTAGCAAAGCATAGCAGAGGCCCAGTTTGAAATAGTGCTGAACTTAGCATGAGCCCTGATCATAATCAGACTTCTCAAGAGACTCAGCTGGGCTCCTAAGGGTCTATTCACATGGGAATCCAAGGAGCTTTGCTGGGAGGTTAGATGGTGTGATTTATTATAGGAGGAGAATGTTGGAATTTGGTACTTTCTTAATTATTCTCATAGGTAGTTGGAGCACAAGGAAGCTTGAGTTCCCCAGAAGCTGGGGCAGGATTCAATGGGCAGAGCAGGCAAAGAGTAGCAGGCGTAAGGTAAAGGGGAAATGTAAGCCAAATACCAATAGACCTAACCTCAGAAAGCAAGAAGAGTCTCTGGTAAGTAAGTCCAAAGTGAAGGGGCTTAAAGAGAAGTTAAATACAGCATGGAATGAAAATGTGCTCAACCTCATTAGTCAGACACACAATGAGACACCACCACAACACAATACAGTGGCTCAAATTAAAATCTAGCAGTTCCAGGAGCTAGTGAGGATGTGGAGTAACTGGAACTCTTACACACTATTGAATGTGAAGTGGCACAACCACTTTGGAAAATTCCTTGGCAGCACTGTAAAAATATACACACACCTCATGATCCCATAGTCTCATCCCTAGGTAACAAAATAAGTGAATAAGTGGATATTCCAGTTTCCAATCTAAGCAGCTTGGGAGTTACTATTCTGTTCTAAGGACAATTTGAAAGCTGAACAAACAAAAACCAACTGTTCTTAGACCGGGCAGAGAAGTGAGGTGACAGGGAAAATTGTTGCCCCCCATATTAGAGGTAGATGGACAGGCAAATACAGAGATCACAACTTCCCAGAACAGACCAAAGAGCAGAAACTTCCCCAAAAACCAGGACCAGGTCAGGAAAACCCAACCTGCAGCTGACACATCGCTGGAGGCTCTGTGTGGACAAGTCTGAGAGTTCCACACTCCAAGGAGGCCCAGTCAGAGCAGAACCCACTCTTTTGTGAGTTTACCTCTAGGAGTCCTACCAGGTTTGTACAGGGACTGTTGGAGAAAAATCTTCCTGGTGGCTCTCACAGGGGGAAGGGAAATAAGCCAGAGCTCTCTGTCCTTCCTCACAAGGCCACTCATGAGAAACTATTTAACCAGGGCCCGACCCACTGGGCTTTGTCAGAGCCTGAATGTCTTAGGGGAAGAGAAAGTCCCAACTCCAGCCCACTCTTTCCACCATCTTCAACCTAAGGGGGTGTAGGAGACTGAGAAGCATATGGGAAGGTCACAGTTCAGGGGCACAGGTTCCCCAAGAGACTGAAACCTACTGTGTAACTACAGAGTGCCTCCCCTCCCCCAGCACCATATGGTCCCACCACTAAAGGCCCATTTACTGGAGTTCCTTTTCCCCAGACATCATATCTGGCTTTCAACCAAACTTATAAGGCATCATAAAAGGCAAAAGTAAAGTAAAATCAAATCACGGTTTCAAATGATATATCAAATGTCAGATCTGAATTCAGATATGGCAGGAATGTTGGAATTATGAGACTGGAAATTTAAACTACTGTGATAAATATGCTAAGGGGTCTATTGAGAAAGGCCAACGGCATGCAAGAACAGCTGTGTAATGGAATAAAGATGGAACTACTAAGAAAGAAAGAAAAGAAATGCTAGAGATCAGAAACAGAGTAACAGAAGTAAAGGATGCGCCGGGCGAGGTGGCTCACGCCTGTAATCCTAGCTCTCTGGGAGGTGGAGGCGGGCGGATTGTTCGAGGTCAGGAGTTCGAAACCAGCCTGAGCAAGAGTGAGACCCCCATCTCTACTATAAATAGAAAGAAATTAATTGGCCAACTAATATTTATAGAAAAACTTAGCTGGGCATGGTGGCACATGCCTGTAGTCCCAGCTACTAGGGAGGCTGAGGCAGCAGGATTGCTTGAGCCCAGGAGTCTGAGGTTGCCTGGGCAACAAGTGAGACTCTGTCTCAAAAAAAAAATAAAATAAAAAATAAAAAAAAAGAAGTGAAGGATGCCTTTTGGGTTAATTCCTAGACTGGACATAGGTGAGGAAAGAATCTCTGGGCTTGAAGATACACCAGCAGAAACTTCCAAAACTGAGATGGAAAAGAATTGGCCAAAAAAAAAAAATAGAAGAGAAAATCCAAGAACTGTAGGTCATCTTTGAGGGCTGTAACATACATATAATGGGAATACAAGAAAGAGAAGACAGACAGAAAGGAACAGAAGAAATGCTGGAAGCAATAATGACTGAGAATTTCTAAAATTAATGTCAGGCACCAAACCAGAGATCCAGGAAGCTCAGAGAACACCCAGCAGGAAACATATAAAAACAAAAACAACTCACACACAGGCACACTCCCAGTCATATCATATTCAGAATGCAGAAAATCAAAGATGAAGGTCGGGCATGGTGGCTCACACATGTAAACCTAGCACTCTGGAAGGCCGAGGTCAGAGGATCTATTGAGCTCAGGAGTTCGGGACCAGCCTGAGCCAAGAGCACGACCCTGTCTCTACTAAAAATACAAAAAATTTAGCTGGGTGTGGTGGCTCACTCCTGTAGTCCCAGGTACTCAGAGTTTAAGGTTGCTGTGAGCTGACACCATTGCACTCTAGCTAGGGTGACAGAGCAAGACTGAAAGAAAGAAAGAAAGAAAGAAAGAAAGAAAGAAAAGAAAAAAAAGAAAAGAAAGAAAGAAAAAGAAGAAAATGAAAGATAAGATAAAGAAGAAAATGAAAGATAAGATAAAGAAAAATATCTTTATTTATTATTTTTTGAGACAGAGTATCACTTTGTTGCCCTGGCTAGAGTGACTGCCGTGGCACCAGCCTAGCTCACAGCAATCTCAATCTTCTGGGTTCAAGCGATCCTACTGCCTCAGCCTCCCAAGTAGCTGGGACTACAGGCATGCGCCACCATGCCTGGCTAATTTTTTCTATATATATTAGTTGGCCAATTAATTTCTTTCTATTTATAGTAGAGACGGGGTCTCGCTCTTTCTCAGGCTGGTTTAGAACTCCTGACCTCGAGCAATCTGCCCGCCTCGGCCTCCCAGAGTGGTAAGATTACAGGCGTGAGCCACCGCGCCGACCTTTTCTTATTCTTAATTGATCTACTAAATAAGTTTCTTCAAGATAATAGTAGCAACATGCATTTTCTGTAAGTAGATGTGTGTATGTGTGTGTGTACTTATGTCTATATGAAATGAATGACAAAAATGATACAAGGAACAGGAAGAAAGAAATAGGAATTTTTTTTATTATAAGGTACTTGTATCATCCATGAACAGGTACAGTGTTATTCGAAAGTTGACTCAGATTAGTTGCAAACTCTAGGGCAACAATTAAAAAAAGTTTAAAAAAGAAATATCTTAAAAGAAAGGAGAAAAATGGAATCATATAGAATGATTAATTAAAACTTCAAAAGGCAGGAAAAAAAGTGAATTCAGAAAGAAGAACAAAGAACCAGGGCAATGAATAGAAAACGGTAACAAATTTAGCAAATATTGATCCAACTCTATCAATGGTTACTTTAAATGTGAATGGTTAAAATATAGGACAAAGATTGTCAGATTGCATCAAAAAACAAGACGTGCCCAGCCTAGAATCTTATTCCCTGCAAAACTAAGTTTTGTATATGTAGGAGAAATCAAGACATTCTCAGATAAGCAAAGACTGAGGGAATTTACCAAGACAAGACCAGCCCTTCAAGAAGTACTCAAAACAATGTTATCCACAGATCAGCACAATAAACACTCATGAATGTAAATCTACTCAAAGCTAAAGATCAAAGCCCAGATACCACAATGGCTCAAGAGAGAAAACAAAGCAACAAAGTTCAACCCAACATAATGAACAGAAATCTGCCCCACCTATCAGTTATCTCAATAAATGTGAATGGCTTGAACTTCCCACTCAAGCGACATAGGCTGGCTGAATGGATAAAAAAAGCACAAGCCAAGTATCTGCTGCCTTCAGTAAACACATCTAACCTGCAAGGATGCATATAGACTAAAGGTAAAGGGGTGGAGAACAATATTTCAAGAAAAAAGAAACCAAAAGAAAGCTGGTGTGGCGGTGCTGATTACAGATAACTTAGTTTTTAAATCAACAAAAGTAATAAAAGACAAAGAAGGTCACTATATAATGGTGAAGGGTACAGTTCAACAAGAAGACATAACAATTCTAAATATATATGCACCCAACCTTGGTGCAGTCAGATTCATAAATCAAACTCTCCTAGATCTAAACAAATGGATAAACAACACCATAATAGTTGGAAACTTTAACACCCCATTGACAGCACAGGACAGATCCTCCAAACCGAAAATCAACAAAGAAATAATGGACTTAAACAGAACCCTAGAACAAATGGGCCTAACTGACATTTACAGGATATTCTTCCCCCAAACCACTAAATATACATTCTTCTCATCAGCTCATGGGTCGTTCTCTAAGATTGACCATATCATAGGACACAAAGCACATCTCAAAGAATTTAGAAAAATAGAAATTATACCATGTATCTTTTCAGACCACAATGGAATAAATGTAGAAATCGATCCTAACAGGAGTTCTCATTTCTACACAAAGTCATGGAAACTAAACAACCTTCTGCTGAATGATCACTTCATAAATGAGGAAATCAAGATGGAAATCAAAAGATTCTTTGAACTAAATGACAAAGGTGACACAAGTTACCAAAACCTGTGGGACACAGCTAAAGCAGTCCTGAGAGGAATGTTTATCTCCATAAATGCCTATATCCAAAAGTCGAAAAGATCACAAATAGACAACCTAATGAATCGTCTCAAAGAGCTGGAAACAGAAGAACAGACCAACCCCAAACCCAGCAGAAGAAGTGAAATCATTAAGATCAAATCAGAACTAAATGAAATTGACAACAGGGAAACTATATGGAAGATTAATAAAACAAAAAGTTGGTTCTTTGAAAAAATAAACAAAATTGATACACCATTGGCTAGACTAACAAAAAGCAGAAAAGAAAAATCTCTAATAAGCTCCATCAGGAACAATAAAGGAGAAATCACAACTGATGCCATGGAGATACACGATGCAATTTATGAATACCACAAAAACCTCTATGCACACAAACTGGAAAATGTGGAGGAAATGAACAATTTCTTAGAGACACAAAGCCTCCCTAGGCTCAACCAGGAAGAAATAGAATTCCTGAACAGACCAATATCAAGTACTGAAATTGAAGCAGCAATAAAAAAACCTTCCTAAAAAGAAAAGTCCTGGACCAGATGGTTTCACACCCAAATTTTACCACACCTACAAAGAAGAACTGGTGCCTATCCTGCAGAAATTATTCCACAACATTCATAAGGATGGAATCATCCCCAACACATTTTATGAAGCAAACATAACCCTGATACCAAAACCAGGAAAGGATGCAACAAAAAAAGAAAACTACAGACCAATATCCCTTATGAATATAGATGCAAAAATTTTCAACAAAATCCTAGCCAATTGAATCCAAGTCCCTGTCAAGAAAATAATTCATCACAACCAAGTGGGCTTCATCCCAGGGATGCAGGGATGGTTCAACATACGCAAATCTATAAATGTAATTCACAATATAAACAGAAGCAAAAACAAAGACCCTATGATCCTCTAAATAGATGCAGAGAAAGCATTTGACAAAATTCAACACCCTTTTATGATAAGAATGCTCAACAAAATAGGCATAGACGGGGCTAACCTAAAAATGATACAAGCCATATATGACAAATCCACAGCCAACATCATACTGAATGGGGAAAAATTGAAAGCATTCCCACTTAAAACTGGAACAAGACAAGGTTGCCCACTATCTCCACTTCTGTTCAACATAGTGCTGGAAGTCCTTGCTACAGCAATCAGACAAGAGAGCGGAATTAAGGGCATCCAAATGGGAGCAGAAGAGATCAAACTCTCACTCTTTGCTGATGACATGATATTATACCTAGAAAACTCCAAGGATTCCACCAAGAGACTCCTTGAATTGATAAATGAATTTGGTAAAGTCTCAGGATACAAAATCAACACACAGAGATCAGAGGCATTCATACACGCCAACAACAGTAAAAGTGAGAACCAAATCAAAGACTCAATTCCCTTCAAAATAGCAACAAAGAAAATAAAGTACCTTGGAATATATTTAACTAAGGAGGTAAAAGACCTCTACAGGAAGAACTATGAAACACTGAAGAAGGAAATAGCAGAGGACATAAACAGATGGAAGAATAAACCATGCTCATGGGTCGGCAGAATTAACATTGTTAAAATGTCTATACTACCCAAAGTGACCTACAGAGTCAATGCAATCCCTATCAAAATACCATCATCATTTTTCACAGATATAGAAAAAATAATTTTATACTTTGTATGGAACCAGAGAAGACCCCATATAGCAAAAGCAATCCTAGGCAATAAGAACAAAATAGGAGGTATCAGCTTACCAGACTTCAAACTATACTACAAGGCTATAGTCATTAAAACAGCTTTTTGCTGGCACAAGAACAGGGACATTAACCAGTGGAACAGAACAGAGAACCCAGATATAAAAAACCATCCTCATATAGCCAACTAATCTTCGACAAAGCAGACAAAAACATACACTGGGGAAAAGAATCTTTATTCAATAAATGGTGCTGGGAAAACTGGATAGCCACATGTAGAAGACTGAAACAAGACCCACACCTTTCACCTCTCACAAAAATCAACTCACGCTGAGTAACAGACTTGAACTTTAGGTGTGAAACTATTAGAATTCTAGAGGAAAATGTTGGAAATACTCTTCTAGACATTGGTCTAGGCAAAGAATTTATGAAGAAGACCCCAAAGGCAATCATGACAGCAACAAAAATAAACAAATGGGACCTGATCAAATTAAAAAGCTTCTGCACAGCCAATGAAACTCTCAAGAGAACAAACAGATAACCCACAGAATGGGAGAAAATTTTTGCAAAGCTACACATCTGATAAAGGGCTGATAACTAGAATCTATTTAGAACTCAGGAAAATCAGCAGGAAGAAAATCAAACAACCCTATAAAAAAATAGGCAAAGGACATGAACAGAAACTTCTCAAAAGAAGACAGAATAATGGCCAACAAACATATGAAAAAACGTTCAACATCTCTAATCATCAGGGAAATGGAAATCAAAACCACAATGAGATATCACTTAACTCCAGTGAGAATGGCCTTTATCAAAAAGTCCCCAAACAATAAATGCTGGCATGGATGCGGAGAGAGAGGAACACTCCTACACTGCTGGTGGGACTGCAAACTAGTACAAACTCTGTGGAAAGCAATATGGAGATACCTCAAAGTGATACAAGTAGATCTACCATTTGATCCAGCAATTCCACTACTGGGCATCTACCCAAAAGATCAAAAGTCACTTTATGAAAAAGACACCTGCACTCAAATGTTTATAGCAGCACAACTCAGAATTGCAAAGCTGTGGAAACAACCCAAGTGCCCATCAGTTCATGAGTGAATTAATAAAATGTGGTATATGTATACCATGGAGTACAACTCAGCTTTAAGAAACAATGGTGATATAGCGCCTCTTGTATATTCCTGGATACAGCTGGAACCCATTCTACTAAGTGAAGTATCTCAAGAATGGAAAAACAAGCACCACATGTACTCACCAGCAAATTGGTATTAATGGATCAACACCTAAGTGGACATACAGGAGTAACATTTATCGGGTGTTGGGAGGGTGGGAGGGGGTAGGAGGGGATGGGTATATACAACCACAAGTATAAGAGTAAGATATGCAACATTTGGGGGATGTACACACTTGAAGCTCTTACTCGAGGGGGGAGGGAGGCATGGGCAATATATTTAGCCTTAACACTTGTACCCCCATAATACGCTAAAATAAAAATAAATTAATTTAGGGCCGGGTGCGGTGGCTCAAGCCTGTAATCCTAGCTCTCTGGGAGGCCGAGGTGGGCGGATCGTTTGAGCTCAGGAGTTCGAGACCAGCCTGAGCAAGAGCGAGACCCCATCTCTACTATAAATAGAAAGAAATTAATTGGCCAACTAATATATATAGAAAAAATTCGCTGGGCATGGTGGCACATGCCTGTGGTCCCAGCTACTCGGGAGGCTGAGGCAGCAGGATTGCTTGAGCCCAGGAGTTTGAGGTTGCTGTAAGCTAGGCTGACGCCACGGCACTTACTCTAGCCTGGGCAATAAAGTGAGACTCTGTCTCAAAATAAATAAATAAATAAATAAATAATAAATTAATTTAATTTAAAAAAAGACCTGACTGCTTCCAACAAGCCATGATTTTTGAAAAGTAAAAAAGAAGAAGAAAATTTAAAATAATTATTCAAAAAAAAAATATATATATATTTTTGAGACAGAGTCTCACTTTGTTGCCCAGGCTAGAGTGAGTGTCCTGGTGTCAGCCTAGCTCACAGCAACCTCAAACACCTAGGCTCAAGCAATCCTCCTGCCTCAGCCTCCCGAGTAGCTGGGACTACAGGCATGCGTCACCATGCCCAGCTAATTTTTTCTCTATATATTAGTTGGCCAATTAATTTCTTTCTATTTATAGTAGAGTCAGGGTCTCACTCTTGCTCAGGCTGGTTTCGAACTCCTGACCTCAAGCAATCCGCCCGCCTCGGTCTCCCAGAGTGCTAGGATTACAGGCGTGAGCCACTGTGCTCGGCCGTATATACATTTTTTAAAAACAAAATTTTTTAAACAATCCACATGCTCCACAAAAAGAGGATGGCTAAAGTACAAATGACTGCATAAAATAATCACCTAGCCTATATCGCAGTAGAGAAAAATATAAAATCTTAGGATAAAATGATTGAAAAAGGCAGAATGCTAAATCCTCCCACCCCCACAATGGGCATAGCTAAGTCAATATTTGCAAGGATAGGGAGAGGGTCAAAAAAGAAACATGGGCCCAGCGCGGTGGCTCACGCCTGCAATCCTAACACTCTGGGAGGCCGAGGCGGGCAGATTGCTTGAGGTCAGGAGTTCAAAACCAGCCTGAGCAAGAGCGAGACCCCGTCTCTACTATAAATAGAAAGAAATTAATTGGCCAACTAATATATATAGAAAAAATTAGCCAGGCATGGTGGCACATGCCTGTAGTCCCAGCTACTCGGGAGGATGAGGCAGGAGGACTGCTTGAGCGCAGAAGTTTGAGGTTGCTGTGAGCTAGGCTGACGCCACGGCACTCACTCTAGCCTGGTCAACAAAGTGAGACTCTGTCTCAAAAAAAAAAAGGAAAGAAAGAAACATGGGGAAAATTTTAATAGAAAAAGCTGATATATCCTCTAAAAAATGCTTTTCTTTATGGTTGTTATAGTGCTGCTTATGAAATAATGTTTCAGTGTTAATTAAGAGATGGATTGAAAGGAAACCATTAGGTAACTAATAGCACGAGTAGTGTGTGGATGTGGAGTAAAACCCACAGAGGCGGCACGGCAACTAAAGTTGCTGAGTGAAGCAGACAATCTAAAGGCCCTGCTAATTCTAGCTGGTGTGACTAAGTGCCAGCTCTTCAAATAGTGAATCCACTTAACCACACAGTGTCCCGGATGAGGAACTAAAGTGAACTCACCACGGTGACTCTCCTGGCCTCCTGGGATGCCACCCTGACGACGCCTGTGGTGCTCGTGTTGAGGAAGAAGTATCCGGAGCCTTCTCTGATGAGCAGCTCCGCCTGCAGGATGGAGAGGCAGGGAGGGGTCAGGCTGCATGTCAGAGGTGAGGGGCCCCCAGTGAGTCTCACCCCTGCACAGCCGTGGCAGGGCTAGGGCCATACCTGGATGCCAGGGTGGTTGCAGATGGTCACCTCTTCTGGACTCACCCCCACACCCTCCACCAGGATGAGCTCTATGGAGGCTGACATGGGCACAGGAGGGTTGTGTTAAAGGGACAAGGCCAACACCATCAGATCCAGGAGGTCATGGCCAACTGGAGGCCAACACCACACCTGCCCGCAGGCCATCCCTGGGGAAGAGGAGGCCTAGAAGCCACAGGTCCTGGCCACTCATTACATCCAAGACACAAACCCCAAGAAAACCATGGTGCTCCTGACCCCTGCTGAATGGCCTTGTCGCCTTTGAGGCCTCCCTCAAACAAGACAGAAGGAGTTGCCAGTTCCTCCACTCCAGAAAGAGGCTGGGTGAGCAACAGTCCTGCTCAGACGCTAGCCCCACCCCACCCTGCCAGGCCCCACAGGGTGGGTGACTCACACCCCCACCCTCCAACTATCAGGACCTCACAGCAGATGGCGGCTTTGGAACACGTGGCAGATACTGTCATGGGGGAGTGGACAGGGGCTAGGCAAATGGGAAAGCCACTGTCCAGGCCAAGCCATGGGGGAGGGTCCCATGGAAAAATCCTCACGGCTGGCTCCCAAGAGGACAAAGACAGCCCTCACTGCCTTGGGCACCACAGTGCCTGGCTCTGCTTCCTTTCACGTGTCATTTGAGGGAGACTGCCAGACCCAGCCCAGATCTGACTCACCCACAGTGGGATTATTTGAGCACCCACTGTACCCCAGGCATGGGCAAGGCCCTGGGGGTGCAGCAGCTGCCCACAGGGAAGAGTGAGGGAAGGACAGCATTAAACTACTCTGCTGCTCAGACCACTGCACAATACAGGGCTAGAGTGTATGCTGGGATTCGGGACTTCCCAGCCTGGCCCCAGTCCCACCTTCAGGCTAGCGGCATCCCTCCTCCAGCACGCCATGCTCTGTTGTCCCCAGGCCCTCACACAGGCTGCCCTGCTGCCCCTATTCACACCTTAAGGCTCAGCGCTCCTGCCTCCAGGTAGCCTCTGCGTCCTCTCTCACCCAGCGCCACCCTGTGGTGCAGAGGGCTCATCCTCTTGTGGTCCCCACTTCACTTGGTGCTCATCATATTATAAGGACAGTCAGTAATCACCTGGGTGTCTGTTTCCCTGCTCAGCCTGTGGACACATTAAGGGTACAGGTGTCTGTTTTCTTCGGTACCTAGGGCATGATCTCAACCATAAGACAAAGGAAAAACCATGCAAGAAAAGAAAAATATTCTGCAAACAAAACAAAACAAACTTGTTGCTGCGTCTTTCTATGGTGGACAAGCTAGCTTTCTGGGGTCTCTAGTAAGAGGGCTCTAGTAAGAGTAATAATCCCAGTTATGAAGGCTCTGCCCTCAGGACCTCACCTGATCACATGGATATCAGCACCACTGTCCCCCATGGGGAGGCTCTGCTCCTTCTACATCAATTCCTGCTTTTAACCAGAAAATCACAGGGGACAGAGTTATGCCAAAAGCTATTCTGAACAATTGGGTTTTCACACATATTTGTCAGAGCAAGTGAGTAATTGACATCAGGGAGGGAGTGGGCAGGGAGGGCGGTGAAGGGCAGGGCACCTGGCTCACCTTGAGGGGCAGGTAGGCAGTGATGGTGATCCTGGCACGCAGGTGGCTGTGGCCATGTTCACTAGGAGCGTGGTGGAGCCCTGGGCCTCAGCTGTCACCCTGATCCTGCTGCACTGCTTAGAGCCTGGTGGCAGCATTTCCACAAAGAGGACCACATGGTCACCGTGAACTTGCTTTTGCTGGGGAAGGCATGACAGGCTGAGAGTCTCTCTTTCATCCTGGGCTTGATATGTAATCTGATGTTATTAAATTAAAATTTTTTAATTTTAGAATAATGCACATGGATATACAATTTACAACAACTTCTCCCACATACGGAACAAATCCTGTATCCAGTACCCACATCAAGAAACAGACAATCCGCACCCCAGAATCTCCTGGAGATCCATCCGATGTCTAGCCCCTGGCCCAGGAAACCACTACCCTGAGTTCTGCCAGCACAGCTCAATGTTGCTTGATGCTACATTTTCTATAAAGGGAACCACTGAGCATAAACGCTTCTGTATTGGCTTCCTCAGCTCAATATTGTTCCTGAGATTCCTTCCAGTTTGGGGCTCTGATCCACAAGGCTGCTAAGAACATCTGTGGATCTTCCTTTCTGGGGACAGGCTTAGGCATTTCTGTTGTGTGTGTCCCTAAAAGTGAGACTCCCAGGGCATGGGGCCTGCATGGAAGAGTGGTTACTGCCAAATAGCTTTCTCAAAGTGGTTTCATAAACTGAAACTGCTACTAATAGTTACCCTACATCCCTGCCTTTATTTTCCATCAATGTTTTAATTAAAGTTTTAAAACCTTATTTATTTTGATCATAATAAAATACACATAACAGAAAACCTCCCAGCTTTGCACTTTTACATGAACACTGTTGTGCGAGCATTACCACCATTTATCTACGCAACTCGTCTCGTAAACTGAAACTCTACCCAATAAGCCACAACTCCCCAATTCCCATCACCCCGGCAACCACCCTTCTACTTCCTGTCTCCATGAATTTGACTACTCTGGGTACCTCATATCAGTGGAATTTGACAGTAATTACCTTTTGTGACTGGTGTATTCAACTCAGCACAATGTCCCCAGGTTCATCCATGTGGTAGTATGCATCAGAGTCACCTTCCTGTTTAAGGCTGAATAACAGCCTGCTGTATGTATTGACCACGTTTGGTTCATCCATCATCACTGGTGAATACTTGGGTTGCTTCCAACTTTCAGCTATTGTGAATAACACTGCCATGAACATGAGTGGACAAAAATATCTCCTTGAGATTGGATATATGCCCACATGTGGGATTGCTGGATCATACAGTGATTCTGTTTAATTTTCTTAGGAACCACCACACTATTTTCAACAGCAGTGACACCATTGTACCTTGTCTCCATCAGTGCATGAGAGTTCCAATTTCTCCACATCTTCACCAACTCTTATTGTTGTTGTTGTTGTTTTAAGAAAGAGTCTCACTCTGTTGCCTGGGCTAGAGTGCCGTGGCGTCAGCCTAGCTCACAGCAACCTCAAACTCCTGGGCTCAAGCAATCCTCCGGCCTCAGCCTCCCGAGTAGCTGGGACTATAGGCACTTGCCACCATGCCTAGCTAATATTTTTTGTTGTTTCTATTTTTAATTGGCGAGATAATTTTTGTTCTATTTTAAGTAGAGCCAGGGTCTCGTTCTTGCTCAGGCTGGTCTCTAACTCCTCACCTCAAGAGATCATCCCACCCGGCCTCCCACAGTGCTGGGATTACAGACGTGAACACCGTGATGGCCACCAACACTTATTGTCTTCTGATGTTGTTTGGATAGTAGCCATTCTAAGGAGTGGAAAGTGGGTTTCCCTCGTGGTTTTGATTTGCTTTACTTTGATGACTAGTGATGCTTGAGCATGTTTGCGTGAGCATGTGGCCAGTTGTATATCACCTTTGGAGAAATATCTATTCAAGTCCTTTGCCCATTGTTTAATCGAGTTATTTGTTTTATTGTTGTCAACATGTAGGAGTTCTCTACATATTCTAGATGTAAGCCCCTTATCAGGTGTGAGCCCCTTATCAGGTATATAATTTGCAGGTGTTTTCTCCCATTCCATAGGTTGCCTTTGGCTCTGTTGTGTCCTTTCATACAGAAAGTTTTAGATTTTGACGTAATCCAGTTTACCTGCTTTTAATTTGTAGCCTTTGCTTTTGGTGTTATATACAAAAAATCAATGGCAAACCCATTGTCTGAAGCTTTACTCCTACGTTTACTTCCAGGAGTTTTATAGTTTTAGCCTTAACATGTAGATCATCAATTCATTGTGAGTTAATTTTTGTGTATGGTGTTATATCAGGGGCCAATTTCATTCTCTTGCATGTGAACGTTCAGTTGTCCCAGCACCATTTGCTGAAGAGACTGTCCTGTCCCCACTGGATGGTCCTGGCACCCTCATTAGAAAGCATGTAACCATCTATGAGCAGGGCTATTTCTGGGCTCGGTGTTCTACTCTGTTGCTGGGTAAGTCTGTCCATGCCAGGACAGGAGCTCCATACTGGAGCTTATAATGAGTTTTGAAAACAGGAATAAGGACGTCCGAGTTTGTTCTTTTTCAGGATTGTTTTATTTATTTAGGGTCCTCTAGGATTCCATATACCTGATACTTTGCTAAATTTCCTTTATTTTTGACAGTTCTTTTGTGGAATCTTAAGTGTTTTGTGCATATGGGATCATGTCTTTTGCAAACTGATAACTTTGTCTTCCTTTTTAATTTGACTGCCTTTTATTTCTTTCTCTTGCCTAACTGCTCTTTCAGTTATTGGCATCACGAGATTACATGTGTTTGCATCATTTGTCCAAAAACATCAACTAATAATAGTATTTTTTTTATACATTAGTCTGTTAAATCATGTACAAAACAAAAATAGTACTAGCTTTTATAATGGTCCATGTATTTACCTCTACCAGAGGTCTTTATTTCTTCACAACACTTTGAGTTCCTGTCTGGTGTCCTTTCTTTTTAAGCAGAAGGACTGTCTTCATTGCAGGGCAGGTCTGGTGGTCTTAGCTTTTGGTTATCTGGCAATGTCTTAAATTCGCCTTTATTTTTGAAGCACAGTTTGTTGGATATAGGGTCCATAGTTGAAGGGCTTTTTTTCTTCCACGACTTCAAATATTTCAACCCACTGACTTTAGCCTTCTAAGATTTGTTTCTATTTTTTTTTTTTTTTGCTTCAGCATATTATGGAGGTACAAATGTTTAGGTACATATATTGCCTTTGCCCAACCTGAGTGAGAGTTTCAAGTATGTCCATCCCTCAGAAGGTGTACACCGGACCCTTTAGGTGTAAATATACACATCCCTTCCTCCCCATCACCTGCCTGACACCAGATGAATGTTATTACTATATGTGCATATAAGTGTTGATCAGTTAATGCCAATTCACTAGTGAGTACATGTAGTGCTTGTTTTTCTATTCTTATGATACTTCACTTGGTAGAATGGGTTCCATCTCTGTCAAGGATAATACACGAGGTGCTATATCACAATTATTTTTTGTGGCTGAGTAGAACTCCATGGTATACATATACCACATTTTATTAATCTGCTCATGCATTGATGGGCACTTGGGTTGTTTCTACATCTTTGCAATTGTGAGTTGTGCTGCTATAGATATTCTACAGATGTCTTTTTTATAGAATGTCTTTTTTCCTTTGGGTAGATGCCCATCATGGGGTTGCTGGATCAAATGGTAGTTCTACTTGTAGCTGTTTGAGGTATCTCCACATTACTTTCCACAGAGGTTGTACTAGTTTGCAGTCCCACTAGCAGTGTATGAGTGTTCCTATCTCTCCGCATCCGCGCCAACATTTACTGTTTTGGAGCTTTTGTTAAAAGCCATTCTCACTCGAGTTAAGTCCTATCTCATTGTAGTTTTGATTTGCATTTCCCTGATGATTAGAGATGTTGAGCATTTTTTCCTATGTTTTTTGGCCATTAATCTGTCTTCTTTTGAAAAGTTTCTGTTCATGTCCTTTACCCCCTTTTTAATCGGGTTGTTTGGTTTTTTCTTGCTAATTTTCCTGAGTTCTATATAGATTCTAGTTATCAGCCCTTTATCGGATATGTAACATGCAAATATTTTCTCCCATTCTGTAGGTTGTCTGCTTGCTCTCATGATACTTTCCTTGGCTGTGCAGAAACTTTTTAATTTGATCAAGTTCCATTTATTTATTTTTGTAGCTGCTGTGATTGTCTTTGGGGTCTTCTTTTTTTTAAATATTTATTTATTTATTTTTCCCCAAATTCTGTGGGTACAAATATTGTTAGTGTTACATATCTTGCCCCTGCCCCCCTCCCCACCCCGCTCTGCCAGAGCTTCAAGAGTGTCCAGTCTTCAAGTGGTACGCCCTGCACCCACCATGAAAGTGTGTACACTTCCCCTTCTCCCCTCTTCCACCTGTTCACCTCCCATTAACAAATTTTTTGTTTTTTAGACATTTTGGTTACAGTGTGTTTCTTTGCCTTTCCCTAAAAAGGGATAGAGGTAATCCTTTCCCCCCTACAATGCTCATTACAACCTTAAGATGTGGGTCAAATGGGGTCTTCTTCATAAATTCTTTCCCTAGGCCAATGTCTATAAGAGTTTTTCCAACATTTTCTTCTAGAATTTTTATGGTTTCATGTCTCACATTTAAGTCTGTTATCTACCATGAGGTGATTTTTTTAGAGATGAGAGGTGTGGATCCTGTTTCAGTCTTCTACATGTGGCTATCCAATTTTCCCAGCACCATTTACTGAATAAAGATTCTTTTCCCCAGTATATGTTTTTGTCTGCTTTGTCAAAGATTAGATGGCTATATGAGTATGGTTTTATATCTTGCTTCTCACTTCTGTTCCATTGGTGTATGTGTCTGTTCTTGTGACAGTACCATGCTCATTTAGCTACTTTAACTTTGTAGTGTAGCTTTAAGTCTGATAAAGTGATCCCTTCCAATTCGTTGTTTTTTCCTTAATATTGCTTTTGCTATATGAGGTCTTCTCTGATTCCATACTAAGCATAGAATTATTTTTTCCAGATCTGTGAAAAATGATGTTGGCATTTTAATAGGAATTACGTTCAATCTGTAGAATCACTTTGGGTAGTATAGACATTTTAGCAATGTTGCTTCTACTGACCCATGAGCATGGTATGGCTTTATACCTGTCTACATCCTCTGCTATTTCCTTCCTCAGTCTTTCATAGATCTCTCTGTAGAGGTCTTCAGCCTCCTAGGTAAATATATTTCTAGGTATTTTATTTTCTTTGTAGCTATTTTGAAGGGTATTGAGGCTTTGATTTGGTTCTCAGTTTAACTGTTGTTGTGTATAGGAACACTACTCATTTCTGTGAATTGATTTTGAACCTGAGACTTTGCTGAGTTTGTCTATCAATTCCAGTAGTCTCATGGCAGAATCTTTGGGGGGTTCTAGATATAAGGTTGCATCGTCAGCGAAGAGTGATAGTTTGACCTCTTCTGCCCCCGTTTGGATGCCCTTGATTTCTTTCTCTTGTCTGATTGCTCTGGCTAGGACTTCCAGCACAATGTTGAATAGAAGTAGTGATAGAGGGTAACCTTGTCTAGTTCCAGTTCTAAGAGGGAATGCTTTCAACTTTTCTCCATTCAGTATGATGTTGGCTGTAGGTTTGTCATATATGGCTTTGATTATTTTTTCTTTTTTCTTTTTTTATTATACTTTTCTTATTTTTTATTTTTATTTTCTTTTTAAGAACTAGGAATCAGGAAGCAAAGTCTTTGATTATTTTTAAGTAGGTCCTGTCTATGCCTATTTTGTTAAGTGTTCTTATCATAAAAATGTGCTAAATTTTGTCCAATGCTTTTTCTGCATCTATTAAGAGGATCGTATGGTCTTTGTTTTTACTTCTATTTATGTGGTGAATTACATTGATAGATTTGCATATGTTGAACCATCACTGCATCTCTGGAATGAAGCTCACTTTGTCGTCATGGATTATTTTTTTTGATGAGCAGCTGAATTTTATTTGCTAGGATTTTATTGAGAATTTTTGTATCTGTATTCATAACAGATATTGGTCTGTAGTTTTCTTTTTTTTGTTGAGTCCTTTCCCAGCTTTGGTATCAGAGTGATATTGGCTTCAGAAAACATGTTGGGGAGGATTCCTTTCTTCTCTATATTGTGGAATAATTTCTGCAGGATAGGCACCAGTTCTTCTTTGTAGGTCTGGTCAAATTCAGGTGTGAAACCATTTGGTCTGGGACTTTTTTTTTTAGGAAGGATTTTTATTGCTGCTTCAATTTTGGTACTTGATATTGGTCTGTTCAGGAATTATATCTCTTCCTGATTAAAATGAGGGAGGCTATGTGTTTCTAAGTCTTTATCCATTTCTTCCACGTTTTAAAGTTTATTTGCATAGAGGTTTTTATAGTATTCATAGATGATATTTTGTATTTCCATGGTATCAGTTGTAATTTCTCTTTTTTCATTCCTGATTGAGCTTATTAGTGTCCTTTCTTTTCTGCTGCTGGTTAATCTAGCAGGAAGATTGTCAATTTTGTTTATTTTTTTCAAAGAACCAACTTTTTGTTTTATTAATCTTCCATATAGTTTTTTTAAATTATCGATTTCATTTAGTTCTGCTGTGATCTTTGTTATTTCTTTTCTTCTGCTGGTTTTGGGGTTGGTGTGCTCATTCTTTTCAAGTTCTTTAAGGCAATTCATTAGATTGCTCATTCGTGATCTGCCTTTTGGATGTAGGCATTTATGGATATAAATTTTCCTCTCAGCTTTAGCTTTAGCTATATCCCACAGATTTTGATAGCTCGTGTCTTCTTTATCATTTAGTTGAAAGAATCTTTTGATTTCCATTTAAATTTCCACCTTAATCCAATAATCATTCAGCAGAAGTTTGTCTAGTTTCAATGACTTTGTGTAGAGATGAGAGTTTCTGTTGGAGTTGAGTTCTAATTTTATTCCACCGTGGTCTGAGAAGATGCATGGTATAATTTCTATTTTTTAAAATGTTTTGAGACATGCTTTGTGGCCTAGGATGTGGTCAATCCTAGAGAATGTACCATGAGCTGATAAAAAAGCATATATTCAGTGGTTTGGGGGTAGAATGTTCTGTAACTGTCAGTCAGGCCAATTTGTTCTAGAGTTCTGTTCAAGTCCATTGTTTCTTTGTTTATTTTCTGTTTGGAGTATCTCTCTTGTTCTGTCAAAGGGGTGTTGGAATCCCCAGCTATTACTATGTGGCTGTTTATCATTTTGTTTACATCAAGTAGGATTTGTTTTGTGAATCTGGGTGCACCTGAGTTAGGTGCATAAACATTTAAAATTGCTTGTATAGTGTCCATTTTGTCCTTCATTACGTTATCTGAAATCAGAACTACTATGCCAGCTTTCTTTGGCTTCCATTTGCGTGGAATATTGTTTCCTAACCCTTCACCTTGAGTCTGAATGCATCCTTGTGGGTTAGATGTGTTTCCTGAAGGTAACAGATACCTGGCTTATGTATATTTATCCATTTGGCCAGCCCATGTCTCTTTAGTGGGCAGTTCAAGCCATTTACATTTATTGAAAGAATCGATTAGTGGGGAAGATGATTTCTGTTCATCCTGTTGAGTTAAACTTGTTGCTTTGTTTTCTCTCTTGAGCCATTGTGGTATCTGACCTTTGACCTTTAGCTTTTGGATGATTTTACACTAGTGTTTATTGTGCAGCTTGGTGTGTAACACTGTTCCGAATGCTTCCTGGAGGGCAGAGCTTGTCCTGATGAAGTCCCTCAGTCTTTGCTTATCTGAGAAGGTCTTTATTTCTCCTTCATAGAAGAAACTTACTTTTGCAGGAAATAAGATTCTAGGCTGGGCATTACTCTGAGAAGAGTCAGAATGGGGCCCCAGTCTCTTTTTGCTTGTGAGGTCTCAGTTGAGAAGTCTGTGGTTAGTCTGATGGGTTTTCCTTTGAAGGTTACCTGCTTCTTTCACCTTACAGCTCATAGAAGGGCCTCTTTCTTGTTTATTTTGGCCAGTCTGATGACTATGTTTCATGGTGTCTACCTGTTTGCAATGAATCTCTCTGGAGTACTTTGAGCTTCTTGTATCTGGATATCTAGGTTTCTAGCAAGGAAATTTTGGGGTGTATCCTTTCAGTTTGACTCCTCATACTTCCAGAGTTCTTTCACTTATTTCTTCCCATCTGGAGGAGCTGTTCCTTCTTACCTTTGGATTTTTGTTTAGATCAGGGGTCCTCAAACTTTTTAAACAGGGGGCCAGTTCACTGTCCCTCAGACCATTGGAGAGTGCATACTGTGGGCCCGGGACGAGTCAGCTGCTAAGTAGGAAAGGCAGCGGTGGCAAAAACACTCGGCGGGCCGGATAAATGTCCTAGGCGGCGGCCTCACTTCTTTTCAGCTTCCCCTATTGCAGGGTTTCTCCCAGTCCTCTGCTGGTAGGAAGGACCTCAGGCCATCGAAGCTCCCCTACTGTGATGCAAGCCGGGAGGTTTCCTTCCCAGGATCATGGCCTGAGCTGGGAGCATGGCCCTCCCATGGGAGGAGGGTTGCCCTTGGAGCACATTGCAGGTAGGACCCACTCTGATCTTCCCTTGAAGGTACACACACCTCAGTAGACTAGTTCACAAGTTTCCCTTCTGTGCTCCTGGGTGATGCAATCGAGACCTGGATGTACAGGATTTGGCCTGCATGCCTGTCCCCAGGCCCCGGAGATTAAATCCTGACCATGCCAGGGAGAAGAATGCTGGTCTCAAATCACCCATGGGTTGGGTACCCAAGCTGGGTCAATGTCTCTCTGTTTCAGATATTGCCTCACTCTACAGGAAGCACCAGGCAAGCAGGACCAGGGAGAGCCAGCCGGTAGGCAGCTCACAGTCCAAGTACCCCTCAGTCTGCTACAGGGCCCCAAGAGGAAAGATCCCATTTCCTGTGGATGCCTTCGGATGGTGACTAAATTCTCTCTCTTGGTAGCCACAGCTGGGGGAGGAGAAGGGGAGAATGAAGTAATATGATGTCTGTGAATCAGCTTGTGTGCATGGGGCAGAACATGTCCCGAGGGAGCTGGGATCTCGGTGCCCTGTCCACAAGATGGTCACCATTCACTGGTGGCAACCAACTCTGGGCTGGTGTTAGCAGGTCTCTAGCAGCTTAGGGACCCACCAGCAGTCCAAGATGCAAGGCAGGGGAGATTTAACTGTTCCACCTACCCTTGTTGCTGATCACCGAGCCTCTCAGAGTTTAGACCCTGCTGATGCCTTTCTCCTTCCAGTTCTACTCTGCAGCCTCTCCCTGGGGAGTCTCCTGTAGGTTCAGGCACCCTTTCTTCTGACCCTCATCTGATCTATGTTTGCCTGTTTGTTTTTTCACTTTCATCTAAGGTCTTCTTGCAGACACACTCTGGCTGGAGGTGTTTCTCATCCACTATCTTGCCTCTCCCCATGGCCTCTAAAGTTTCTGATGACAAATCTGATGATGATCGTGTGGGGCAATTAATTATGGCAGTTATCTTCCTGAAAGCTCTACAGATGTTAATAATGGACCTTATTGTGTAGCACACACCACAGAACACCTTTTTATATCATGATGTCAGCTATATTGTAGCATCACTCTGGCACCAGTCAGAATTTAAAGAAAGAAATCAAATATTTCAAGTATAGACATTATGAGGTCTTTAAAAGTATTACAGATTTTCAAACTGTAAGGAGGGCCTTACTGAAATAACAGGAAAATCTCTAGCCCCTGATGTTCTAATGACAGCTAAAGATTAATCCTATGAGCTCTCTCTGCCGGCAGGCAACCTGCTGGGACTCTGTTTTCACAAACATCAGAAAAGGGCCAAAAGAAAGGAAATGTAAATCTTTTTCTTAACATTCACCAGCTCCCAGCCTTTAGGATTTGTTTCTATAGCCTAAAGGTGTTCCTGAGAAGCTCCCAGATGAGAGAGCAGGTGGGTAAACTTCAGGCCTTCATTTTCTGGCCAAAACCATATCTCAGGGGCAAAAATCACATCCCTGTGATAGGCCTGACTACATTTCAAAGATAACCAAGTCTCCAGGAACAAAAGAAACAAGAAATACAGACAACTTGATGTCTTTCCACTACCTGCTAATTACTTCACAACAATTACTATTTTTCTCTTTGTCCCCATAAAAGCAGCAAGCCACTTGGCCTTGCTGCTGGCATCTCCATTCTTTTCCTTTGGGATGCCAGGCCATTTCCCTGCTCTCTCTGCCCCCCATTCTTTCTCTCTTTCTCTCTCTCCTCTTTCTTATTCTGTCTGTCCCTCTAAAGGGTAAAATAAACTGTTTTTACACATATATCTTAATCTCTGTGTGAGAAATCTTTCTCAACCTGCACTGTGAGCTCCTACTAAAAATGGAAAGGTCCCCAAAGCATTGTATAGACTTAAATTTCTAATAAACTAAATATCAATCTCCCATCCAAGTACTAAGCAGACTCAACCCTGCTCAGCTTCTGAGATCAGACAAGATTGAGCCCATTCAGTGTGGTATCACCGTAGACTTAAATATCAATCTCTATAACCACATGAACAAAAAATGCTTGTTTTCTTTAAAGAGAAAAATATTCTTACAACCAAAAAAGGAAAAAAACCACTCTGGGTTATCCCTAGCCCTGAGTAGCCCATTTCTTGCTCTGACATCAGAAGGGGTCATTGTTATAGAATTACTAAAACTTAGCCTGAGTGTAGGTTTCAGTAATTCCATAACCAGTCCTTATCACCCAGGAAGCTGCTGGTGATCTGTGAAGTTTGACCATAGCAAGACTGTTTCATCCTTGTTAGTTAGCATATTTTGTGTAATTAGCACAGTCAGTATTGTTTGTCAGTAGTATTAGCGTACTATAGTCAGTATTGTTTGCTAGTAGAGCTAGCATAGTATAGTTAGATTGTCAGCAGTGTTAGCATAGTATAGTTAGCATAGTATAGTTAGCATAGTATTGTTAGCCTAGTTTATATAGCTAGCACTGTTAGTATTTCTAGCCTGGGTAGTATAGCTGGTATTGTTCAGCAGTTACTTACCATAGCTAGTGTAGAGTTAGCACAGATAGAGGTGACCAAGAAGTAGAGCTTGGCCTCCAATTTGTTCACTGAGGTACTTAACAACTATAAGCTCCTGAAGAAGAATGGCTGGTGCAGCATCACCAAGATGATGCTGGCCTGGCACCTTTCTACTGGGACTGAGTTAGCCATCAAAACAATGTCCAATCAGATCCTCCATGGCCTGGAAAGTGTCAATATGTAGGTCAAAGCCATGAGGGACCCGAATCATGCAAATATCATCATCCAAATATCCTGAGTGGTGGATGTCATTGAGACTGAAGACACCCTGTATTTAATAACAGAATATGCCAGTGCTTGAGACCTTCTCCAGTGCATACTGAGACATGGCCACCTGGAGCAGGAGGCCTCAGCCAAATTCCAACAGACCCGGCTGCCATGAAATATTGCCATGAGACCAGATTGTCCACAGGGACCTGAAGCCCTAAAACATCATACTTGATGACAATAACAACATCAAACTAGCTGACTTTGGCTTTGCCACAACATTTAGTGAAGGGAAGAAGGTGGACACCTTCTGTGGAACTGCGTGTTTTTGTCCCCCAGAAGTTCCTGAACTAGGACTATATGGCACACCACAGGTGGATGTGTGGAGCCTGGGGGTTGTCCTCTATGCCATGACAGCCGGAACTCTTCCACTTGATGGAGAGAACTGGGGGAACCTTAAAAGCAACATCACACATGCAAGGTTGAGACACCTAATTTCTTTTCAGAAGAAAATTGAGAACATTTCTGGAAAAGTTCCTGACCGTTGACCCCAGGGAGAGGCCCATCCATGCTCCTTCAAATTATAAGAGGCATTTGGATCAATGGGCAGGAGATGCCACAGGAGACCAGGAAAGCCACAGTGACTGCCAGTCCTCTCCACAACCTGCAGAGGAGTCCCGACCCCAGCGCAGCCCCCCAGCATGGCCCCATGGCCTCCCCCCTCCACCCACAGCACCAGCAGCCATAGCAGAGAGCAAGGAGGACACACCTGTCCCCAGGAAACATCCAGGAAAGCCAACTCTCTCCAGGCTGGGCAGCCAGAGGGGAAGACCTAGACCTTTCCCTGTGAAGACGGCCAGGGCCGGCAGAAGCTCACCAGGAGACTTGTCAACTTCATGCTGAAAATATTCTGCTTCCTGTCAGCCCAAAAGATCCACTGCAAATGGGCAAACAAGGCAGTGGTGGCCAACACTGTGGACAGCTGAAGCACAGGGAGCAGGCAACACACTCACAGCTGCGGGTGACAGCTGGGGGTGGGAGCCGGCAAGCAGCCACCGTGGCCTTCAGAGGCATCCGAGCCAGTAGAGTGAGCTGCAGCACGGCCTGGAGCCTGGAGACAAGAGGGCCCCTCTGCCCCCAGCGGGTCCCCTTTGTTCCCCAATGAGGATTTTCTTTGTCTTTAACAGCCCAGTGAGTGGTCTCCCAGTGCTGCTGTCCCTAAAATCCATCCCTGGCTCTCACTCTTTCAGCAATGCCTTGGGGTTTTTTTGGCATCAGAGATTACAGTGCAAATATGGGAGATTCAAATACATTTGAGTGATTTTGTGAAGTATCTTTATTTCTAGGGACCCATAGTTCGCATTCTCTGGAAGCTTTACAAAAAGAAATAAAAATAGGACAATCAAGGAAGGACAATCAAGGAGGACAATCAAGAAAGGAATTATACTTTTAAGAAATATGATTTGTATGACTATTAGCATAATAGTGCTGGTAATATTCTGAAATTTCAGTTCTCCTTCTGGCAGAAGCTCACCAGGAGACTTGCGAACTTCATGTTGAGAATACACTGCTTCCTACCGGCCCAACACATCCGCCACAAACTGGTAAACAAGGTGGTGGTGGCAAATGCCAGGACGGTAGAAGCAGAGACACAAGTATGTGGGGCGGTCCCACCACACTTCCTGTATCTCATTTTATTTATTAAAGCTTTATTCTTATCATTTTTAATAGACAAGTCATAGTTGCAGATACGTATGGGGTACAATGTGAAATTTATATATGTGCACTATGTGGAATGTGACATAAAGCTAATTAACATGTCCATCACCTCAGAAAGGCAAATGCAGAATGATGTCACTTACGTGTTGAATCTGCAAAGCTGATCTCATAGAAGCAGAGCAGTTTGATGGCGATGAGAGGCTGGAGGTGGCAAAGGGAGGGCATGCATAGTTGGTCACAGGGCACAGAGTTTCAGACAGATAGGAGGAAGGAGCCCTGACATCTGTTGCACAGCAGGGTGCAAGAGACAATGAGAATGTCCTGCACATTTCAAAATACCTGAGGGTCCCCTTCACATGTCTCCTTGCCTTTGGAATGGAGAGCAAGAAGACCCTGAGTTCGGCCGGGCATGCATTCACCACTGCAGGCTGTTAGATGGGGAGCCCCATCCCCTGCATAACACACTCAGTTCTCCTACTGCCCTGGGAGCACCAGCTCTGTCAGTCAGTCACTGGCTGTGTCAGTCCCCTCACCTCTCTGCACCTCCTTCCCCTCATTTGCAAAATGGTAGTGGCAATACATCCAACAGTCCCTGGTACAGAGTATTTTCTCAATAAACATAAGTTGTCACGAGTACTCCTCCCACCTAGGCAAACATCTCAGCAGTTATTGCTTCTTTCCAGATCTTTCCTGGTAGCCTCTTAAAATGTACTCGCATATAAACTTTCTGCTTATAAAAGTAATGCATGTTTACCTTGCAAAGCTTGAGAAGAGACAGTACTGAGAGTGGATCCTTACGAAGTGCTGTCTACATATACCCATTCTCATGGCAATCCTAGCATGAGGCACAGTAGCTATTCCCAACTTTAGAGATGTGGCAGCCAAGGCACAGAGAGCTTCAGTCATTTGCCTAAGGGAACACAGCTGGTAGACAGCACAGCTGGGACTTGCACCTGATGGTCTGGTTTCACAGTCCATGTCCTTCACCATTGTGTTACCTGCTCGCCAGGACAGAAAATGAACACCCCGAGTCCCCATCACACAATTTCTGCTCACATTTCCCACTTCTTTGTTACCATTTTTCAGTTGTGTGCATGTATACATATAATTTTTGCTTAACCAAAAGCATGTTTTCCCCCCTAATTTGAATTAGATTTCAGATCTATTATTTTGATAGAAACCAAGAGAGTCAAAGAAAATGGTCCACTCTTCCCACAAAGGCAAGGGTTTCTGTGGGGGATGCCTCACGTGGGTTTCTTACCCAGTACAAAGATCAGATGCTCAGAATCCAGATCCCCCACAAATTAGCAAGAACTCGTTAAGTAAAAACCAGATCCTTTCATTGTGCTACATTTTACTCCAGCTTGGCTGAAACATCAGCACTGGGAGAAAGAGTGGTGGGGAAGAAAGCCATAAAGACCGCTTGGGGTAAAATGCGCAACTTCCAAGAGAGGGCTTCCAGCTTCCTCAGTTACCAGAACACTCTCCCTGGGAGCCCTGAGTGCATACAAGAAGGCCGAGTACCCGGAGGCTGCCAAGCTGGAGAGGCCATGTGTGGGTAATCCAGTGGACACTCCCAGATATACCTAGATTTCCAGCCAATCCTGTCAAACCACCAGACCTGTAAGTGAAGAAGCTTCCAGATTCTAGACACAAATATCAGAGTCATCCCTACATACTTGAGTCCTCCCAGCTGATGCTTGAGACATCCTGAGGCAGAGACAGGCCTTACTGCTCTGCCCTGTCCATATTATTGACCCAAAGAATCCTTGGACATAATAAAATAGTTGATTTCTTGCACTATGAAGTGTTTGAAGTATCTGATTAAGCAGGAGTAGATAACTGAAATCATAGGTACAAGAAGAAAGGTGATAAACCCAGTGGTTATGGAACCCAAACCTGGACTCTAATACTTAGTTCTGGGTAACATATATCAAAAGATTAAAACACAAACATGTTTAGAAAAGAATAACAAGACTGTTCCTTTATAGCAAAGAGATGAAAAGATTGAAGATAATTATGAAGTAAAATAAAATATTAAGGCTACCTCCCCAAAACTTGCTGACTGAATGGATCCCCTCCTGGGCTACGGGTATATCCTAAAACTAAATTGCCTGCCAGGAGGAGGGAGGTCAGACATGCCCCATCATGCCCCCTCCCTTCTTGGGGACACCCTTTGTAACCCATTAACAGGCCTAAGGACAAAGCTGCAAGTCCTCAATTTACACAGCAAATATAAGTCCGGTGGCTTGTCTCTGATTTACAGGCTTACTTATCTTATTTTCAAAGCCTTTAGACAAAAACTTCATGTCTTTAATCAGTTACAAATCAAAGAGTCTTTAAACCCACCTATCACCTGTAAGCCTCCCCGACCTTGAGATGGCCCACCTTTTTGGGCCAAAACCAATGTATGCCTTCCATATATTGATTTATGACTTTACCTGTAACCCCTGTCTCCCTGAAATGTATAAAACCAAACTGTAACCCAACCGCATTAAGTGCACTTCCTCAACGCTTCTTGGGTATGACTCCTTGTCTAGGTCCTCTAATTTGACTCAGAATAAACCTCTTTAAATTATTTTATAGAGTTTGGCTTCTTTTCTGTTGACAAGATTGGCGCCCAACATGGGGCTCAGAGAAGACTCAGGAGCCCTGAAGGAGTAGCCCAAACTCGGCTCCAGGTACTTACTGGGCCCTTTTGGCACCCCCTGGAGAAGATGCTGAGCTTCTCTGGCAGAACTGGTAAGTCCTCCTGATCTCTGCCTCTCCAGTTTTTCAGTTAATGATCTTGGTTTACTCAGAGCTGGTTCTTTTCCTAGGAATTGTTGTTTGGGATCATAGATTTGGATTTGGAGGTGCATTCTATAGGGTCTTCTCCATTCCCTTTTCATTCTAAAATTAATCTCAGTTGGTTTTCTATGCTTTGTGAGGAGAAACAGACCTGTCCTTTTTGTAGATCAATGACAGACTGAGTTGCTCAGCTCTGAAGAAGAAAGGGCATTTTACTCCTCCCAGCCAAAAGGTACTCCTGGGTAACAGGGGTCCTGAGTGAGAGTTGCCTGGAGCGATTCCCTGAGGTGTGAGTGGCCCCATATGGAACCCCCCAAAAATTACTTAAAGAAGGCTCTTCAAGGAAAGGCATATAAGAGCTGATCACTAGGCATTTTGAGTCCTCTCAGAGGTACTAGACCCCAAAGAGAGAAACTGAGACGCATAAGAGGCTGGGACCAACTCAGTGGTGGAACATTGAGGAACACCACCCACAATCAGCACACTTTGATCCATGACACAAAACCCTAGACTACAGTTCAGTTGCTTCTTTTAAAGCAAAATGGGAAACAGATCCTTTAAAAATGAGGAAAGACAAAGAGAATGACCTCTTAGGGACCCCAATTAGTTTATGACACCTGCACTTGCAAGTATTTGTGTACATGGAGAGGTTCAAAGGCATGCCAGGTTTTCTAGGGCTCAGCTGGTTATAGCCAATTCTTGTGCACAAGTTTTTAGGAAAGGGCAAATCACATCAAGGAAAATTCAGAGCTCAAATGGTAGACCTACTGCTATTGAATTAAAATGTCTCTCATGCTTTCTCTTTTCTGGCTACTCTAAAATCTGCTAACTTTTTATGTTGATGTGGACATAACTCATAGTTTATATTATTTGCAATTGAAAGGCTGCCTGGAGATCCCGCAGCCAGTTCTAGCTAAAATGTAAACTGAATACTCATTTCCAACCGAAGGAAAAAAAAATGGCTGAAGAGGTTTCTTTTTTTTTTTTTTTTTTTTTTTTTGAGACAGAGTCTCACTTTATTGCCCAGGCTAGAGTGAGTGCCGTGGCGTCAGCCTAGCTCACAGCAACCTCAAACTCCTGGGCTCGAGCAATCCTACTGCCTCAGCCTCCCAAGCAACTGGGACTACAGGCATGCGCCACCATGCCCGGCTAATTTTTTTCTATATATATTAGTTGGCCAATTAATTTCTTTCCGTTTATAGTAGAGATGGGGTCTCGCTCTTGCTCAGGCTGGTCTCGAACTCCTGAGCTCAAATGATCCGCCCACCTCGGCCTCCCAGAGAGCTAGGATTACAGGCGTGAGCCACCACGCCCGGCCCTGAAGAGGTTTCTTGAAATCAAACTTCCACGGAAACTGCCTTACACAAAACTTTGATACACAGGTCTAATGAAGTTACTAATCAGGGCAACTAAAGTTTGCCATGTAAACAAGTTCCAGTTTTGCCAGAAGAAATTTGGATCTCATTGTCTTTTTTACAAGCTGGTGAGTTGTGTTACCATCTTATGGCTAGCATTTTAGGATAAAATCTATTAGAACTTCATGTCTGTGTGCATGTGTGTGAGAGAGTATATGGTTAGATATGTTTTGTGTATGTCCACATATTACATGTTTGTGCTTACATGGTTCTGGACTGGCTTAATAAGGGAGTGCTCATAAATTAATTAAACAAACTCAAATGGTTCATGTGAATTTTGTAAGCTTTGGTAAATAATCTGGGTTATTATTATTTTTTAAAGGGTATTATTGATACAGTAGTAGTAAAAGTGTTTTGAAATTGTCAGCATACATTTGATTTTGCCTTGGTTTTACTGGACATTTTTATGTTCTTAGGTGTTGAGATTTGACATAAAGGTTAGAAAACTATAAACTTGCAAAAGACAAAATGATCTGTGTTTGTATGATTTTTAGTAAGTAATTGAAATTTAATATTGTTGGTCTAATAATAGCTAAATCTCCTGAGTTATACACAAAAAAATATGTATGGGTTTAATTTTAAGGTAAAAATGCAGACATGTCTAATCATCAGCAAATTAGAATAAATACAACACCAAGTAGATAGAGCACAAAACCAGAAACTTATGGTCAAACGTTTATGAAAATAGTTTGGTTTCGGTCTTTTAATCCTAATTGC
This sequence comes from Mirza zaza, assembly GCA_008750895.1. Lineage (NCBI taxonomy): Eukaryota > Metazoa > Chordata > Mammalia > Primates > Cheirogaleidae > Mirza > Mirza zaza. The sequence goes on from VSMD01093522.1 coordinate 71,908, forward strand.
AGATACAGTTTATTTCCAATGATTTCAATGTGTGTGGAAAGGTACACAAATGTGTTTCTAACTCACTCTTTCTGTCGTCTGAGATTAGCAGTCCTGTTAGGGATTCACAGCTATCCTAGAAGTTGTAGCTATAGGAGCTTAAATTGGAAACTTTAGTTTTCCCTTGGTCTTGTCCACTTTTTGTCCTACCCTTTACAAGCTGGCAGGTTTGGAGTACATATGTGGCTATAACACAGATTCTGCCTAGGAGAAAAGTTCCTAAACTGTTAACTTTTCTATAGAAGTAATTTATTTTAAGAAAAAGAAGTAAATAATTGTTAAAATCCAAAGAGAATCTCAAAATAGTCTTACTCTTTAGAAATAGTGCACGTACTCAAGTTTACACCTAAGTTGAAAAAAAGTGTTGAGACTATTTAGATTGTTTTAAAAACAGCTTAATTTTGATCCTCATGTAAAAAGAAAAAAACTATTGCAACTTTGTGTCCTTGTTTGAGGTGTTAAAAATTGGTGCTGAAGGTTTTTTTCAGTCTGAAGTCAAATAATATCATGCTTATGGCACTCAGAAAACTATCCTAAAATGAAGGCTTCAGATGCAAAAATTCTCTAACCTTGCCTGGTCTGCCTCCAGTTTCTTCCAAATCTTCCCTGAAGCTAGCCACAGAAATCAAAATCTCTCTTCCCCAAGGCAGGACACAAAGGCCAGAACCCCTTTTTCTCAAAGCTAGCCATAAAACCTTAAAATTATTCTATGTAAAAACTGTCCATAAAGTAATTATCTGACCTACTTTGTTTAACTGTAAAACCCCATTCCAGGAAGGGTCTTGCCTTCACCGGAAGGAAGGAAGGAAGGAAGGAAGGAAGGAAGGAAGGAAGGAAGGAAGGAAGGAAGG
>VSMD01093532.1:0-13407 GCA_008750895.1 Mirza zaza
ACTCACTCTAGCCTGGGCAATAAAGTGAGACTCTGTCTCAAAAAAAAAAAAAAGAAAAAAGAAAAAAGAGAAAAAAATTGTGTAATGAATGGGAAGAGTATAAACTTTTGAGCCAGACATACTGGTGTGAATCTCAGCTTTGCCATTTGCTAGTCACGTGGCCTTGAATAAGTTATTTTTTTCATATCACGGGAAAAGTGAACCCCAATGATGTTGGAGATCGTGAGTGTGAAGCACTCAGCAGGATGTCTGACACAAGGAGGGCGCCCCAGGAGAGGTAACCATTGTTGCTAAGACCCTGTCCTCCAGAGACCAGCACAAAGCCCAGCCGCTGAAAGCACGCGCTTTCTAAGTGTGTGAACCGCTCCCACAAGTGTGTCCTTACTCAGGTGTCACGGGAAAGGTGCTGCCACCACCGCCCCAGCCTTATGAGCCGTCGTCAGTTGCAAACCCGGCTGTCCAATCTCGCTTGGTTGGTTTTGGGGATTTTCCTTTTGGCCACCATCATCCCCAATTGGTTCAAGCGTGCTAGTCTCTGTGTGGGGAGGAGCTCGTCTAGAGCCTTCGCCCGTCGCCCAGGAAACACGAGATGAAAAGAGAGGGCCCGGGTGGAACCCCGATGACCACCACACGGCATCTGTAGAAAAGGAATCCTCAAAACACACCAGAATGCCTCCTGACGATGGGTGGTCCTCGTCAGGCGGTGACAAAAAGAAGGACTGGGCAGACTCAGTTTCTCCACAGCTCCCTGCCCCGGGCTGCGGCTGCGACTTCCACTGTGCTGGTCCCGGGAGAGAGGACTCGTCTGCGCGTGGGATTCCGAGGCCTTCTGTTGAGTATGTGCAGCCTGTGTCTGGTCTGCAAAAGGGGACTGGTTCTTGGCCCTGCTGGCCGGCTTCGGAAGGGGGAGAGATCCATTTTCAATGTGCACGTGAGGGAATTCAGTGAGGGAAGGAGGGGACACACTGATTATTGCTTTTCTGTGTTTTCCTGCCCATCAAGCCTATTGCTACTTGTTGTAACAGTGCATAAGAGTCCCCTTCTCCCTCCTGGGTGGAGTAGGTGATCACCCATGTGCGGTGGTCTGAGAGGCAGGCTCCCAATGGTCAAATGAACCTGGGAAAGTGGTAGCAGTGACGCTGTTACCACCTGAGACCCGAGGGACCAGGGGTAGGAGCAATTACTTGAACCTTGTAGGACAAAGAAGCAAGCCCCCTTGAAAAGGGCAGTGACCTTGGCTTGAAGGACACAGTATGGCCCTGGTGAGGCTGCAAGGTGTTTGTAGGGATGTGAATTCCATGATATCACTCCCTTTCTTCCCCCAGCTCCTGCTGGGGCTCTCACGGGCCCAAGCCCAAGGGTCTAGGAGCCTGCTGCCCACGTAGGCCAGCCAGGGCCCAATGGCCTGTGGACAGGTGCCTGAGGCGCAAGGGAGGGACGTTTGGAGTATGTAGAGAGGTGCGCTACTTTCACCTTCTTCACTCGGAATGGACAGAAATCCTACGCTTGGCCTTGGTGTCTCTTTATCTCTTTTAAAGATTTTGTCATGGAAAGTTTTGGGCATGTGCAGAAGTAGAGAAAAATGTTACAAGGACCACCCGTACACCCATGATGCAGATTCAACTACTGTAATTCTGCTACATTTATTAAATCCCTGTTTTTCTTTGCTTCAGCATTTTAAAGCGAGTCATAGACGTCCTACGTCCGTTGTGCTGGTTCCCACGCAAGGCTCTGCAGTGGCATCTGGCCTGAGGAGCGTGGTCGTGTGGTGGCGCTTCTCAGACAGTCTGGTGGTACCTGGGGCTGCTCCATTCCAGGCAGATTTGTGCCAGAGGAGAAAGTTCCCCCATGTGCAGAGCCAGAGCTCACTCAATGCCGCCACCTGAATGGGGGTCACACACGAATGCGTTTGTTATTTAACATTTATGGGTATTGGAATCGTTACTCTTTAGACATTACTTAGGATGGTCGTCTTCACTGAAACACCAACTGATAGCTTTTTCATGAGAATAATATAAAATTAATGTATTACCCAGCATAAAACATTAGGATTTTAAATGATCTCATTTACTGAATCTCCTAGGGGAGAAGTCCCATATAGAAACTTGGAGCCAAACAGACTCAAGATGTTCAAAAATTTAAGCAGTAGGAAAAATGATTTATATATGAACCTTTATTATAAATTATTCTTTTTTCTAGTATGTTATGATGTAGCAGTAGTCATAAGAAAAACAGTACAGAAACAAAACACTAAATCTTTTCGGAGCCAAACACAGTTTGAAGTAAATTCTTTCTACAGAAAGAATAACTTCTAAATCACTGTAGCGTGAATAGAAAAACAAATCCCTAGCAAAATTGTAGAAAATATAAAAAAATCAGAAAAAGCTGTATAAAAGTCGTTGCATATTATGGTGATCTTTGGCATGTGTAAGTACAGCTGAGCAATTTGACACTTTGACATAAAATTAAAATGCTCCCTTCTCTACCCCCTGCCCTGAAAAAAGCAAAACACAAAAAAGAAAGAAATTGACCCTTCTCATGTTGGGAGAAAATTATGGCTAAATGCAGAGTCCAAAGACAACAGATTTCAGACACTGTAATTTATTTGTTATTTTATCTGCATAGAGAATAGAAGCAAATGTGCTCTTCAAAGAGAATAAAGTTCTGCATACAGATACAGACACATACATACTCGGTACTTTTTTTTCCCAATGGTTGAAGTCTTAGCTCAAACCTTCAGTTGAGTTACAGAATCAGATCTTCATAAACTGGGAGAGGATGGAGTTTGTTGAGGAGAGCATGTACTTTGCAGGTACCGTATTAAGTGCGGAGGCAACTGATCATTTCTTTCTGCCCACTGACCATGGTCACTGGACAAGGCAAACACTCCAAGATTCATCTTTATATCCACATTTTACTAATTAATAGTACCTTACCATCATATTCTTTGGATCCCTAGATCATATTACAATAAGAGATTGTTAATAACCCCTGCTTTCTTCTTCCCCTTTGTTAAAATAATTTATTTACAATAAAAATTAAAAAGTGAATGAAAGTAAAAATAAACAAGTAAGGAAAAATATTTTAATATAAAAAAAGAAAAAAATAGAAAAAAAAAACCCTGGTTCCAATTTTGAATTGTTATTATGCATTTTTAAACTAAATATCACTAATGTTATCCAACTTAATCAATTAGCGAAGGCTGCACAGTGGTCAGGTTAGGGCTCTTCAGCCCATTGCTTTGATTCATAAAGTGGATTCTCCGTAGATAAAGTTGTCTTAAACCTTTGTGTCCAGTCAGTTGACCAAACGTTTAAATTGTGCCTCGTCGTTGGTGGTTTATTTTCACTTGAAGGTCTTTAAACTGGAGAAGCCAACATTTTCCAATTTATACTCTTTTGTATGTTGTGTCATGTTACAAAAAGTTGGTTTTCATAGACATTATTTTTTACAATTAAAAGGTTTCTTAAGTGGATTTTAAGCTTAAAGAAGAAATTAAGTTGCAAGTTCATGCTAAGGAACAGCATTCCCTGAAGCTTGCCGTCCGCTGGGTGAACTGCAGAGACCCTTCTCACAAGCTGCATCACCTGGACTCAAACCATCACCCTACACCAGGGGTCCTCAAGCCACGGCCCGCGGGCCACATGTGGCCCGCCTAGGACATTTATCTGGCCCACCAGTGTTTTTGCCGCCGCTGCCTGTCCTGCTTAGCAGCCGACTCGTCCCGGGGCCACAGTGCACATGTGTGGAATGTGCGCCGCACTCTCCAACGGCCCTCCAGTGGTGTGAAGGACAGTGAACTGGCCCCCTGTTTAAAAAGCGTGAGGACCCCTGCCCTACACAAATGAACAGTATCTTCACAGACAAACAGTGTAATATCAGCCAAACACAAACACCAAACAGAAATGGGTGACCATAGGAGCCAGCTGACCTCTTAGGGGTATTCTAGGTTCAGAGTGAAGCCTTAGAACAAAAAGTACAGGCATACCTCATTTTGTTGCAAATTCCAGACATCGAGGTTTTTATAAATTGAAGGTTGATGGCAACTCAGTGTTGGGAAAGTCTATCGGTGCCATTTTTCCAACAGCATATGCTCACTTCGTGTCTCTGTGTCACATTTTGGTAATTCTCACCATATTTCAAACATTTTCATTATTATCATATCTGTTATGGTGATCAGTGGCCTTTGATGTCACTATTGTATTGTTTTGGGGTGCCGTGAACCATGTACATATAAGGTGGAGAACTTAATAGATAAATGTCGGTATACCAACTGCTCAACGGACCAGCTGTTTCCCTGTCTCTCTTCTCCTCGGGCCTCCCTATTCCTTGAGACGCAACAACATTGACATTGGGCCAATTAATAACCCTGTAAGTGTTCCAGTGAAAGGAAGAGTTGCGTGTCTCTCACTTTAAATCAAAAGATAGAAATGATTAAGCTTAGTGAGTAAGGCATGTCTTTAAGCTGAAATAGGGCAAAAGCTAGGCCCCTTGTGCTGGTTAGCCAAGTTGTGAATGCAAAGGAAAAGTTCTTGAAGGAAATTAAACGTGCTACTCCAGTGAATACACAAATGATAAGAAAGCAAAACACCTTTTTTGGTGATATGGAGAAAATTTTAGTGGTTTGGATACAAGAGCAAATCAGCCACGACAATCCCTTCCCTTAATCCAAAGCTTAATCCTGAGCAAGACTCTGACTCTCTTCAATTCTATGAAGGCTCAGAGAGGTGAGGAAAGCTGCAGAAGAAAGTCTGAAGCTAGCAGAGGTTGGTTCATGAGGTTTAAGGACAGCAGCCATCTCCACAACATAAAAGTACAAGGTAAAGCAGCAAGTGCTGATCTAGCAGCTGCAGCAAGTTATCCAGAAGATCTAGCTAAGAGAATTGAGGAAAGTGGTTACATTAAACAACAGATTTTCAATGTAGACACAACAGCCTTCTATTGGAAGAAGGTGCCATCTAGGTCTTTCATAGCCGGAGAGGAGATGTCAATGCCTGACTTCAAAAATTCAAAGGACAGCTTGACTCTCTTGTTAGGGGCTAACATGACTTTAAGTTGAAGCCAATTCTCATTTGCCATTCCAAAAATCCTAAGGCCCTTAAGAATTATGCTAAACCTACTCTGCCTGTGCTCCATAAATGGAACAAAGCCTGGATGACAGCACATCTGTTTACCAGCATGGTTTACTGACTATTTTAAGGCCACTATTGAGATCTGCTCAAAAAAAAAAAAAAAAGATTCCTTTCAAAATATTACTGCTCATTGATAATGGACCAATCACCTAAGAGCTCTGATGGAGATGTACAAGGAGATTAATATTGTTTTTATGCCTGCTAACACAGCATCCATTCTGCAGTTCACAGATCAAGGAAGTCATTCTGACCTTTAAATCTTACTATTTTAAAGATACATTTTGTAAGATCACGGCTGCTGTAGACAGTGATTCCTCTGATGGATCTGGGCAAAATAAATTGCAAACCTTCTAGAAAGGATTTACTTTTCTAGATGCCATTAAGAACATTTGTGATTCATGGGAGGAGGTCAAAATATCACTATTTGCAGGAATTTGGAAGAAGTTGATTCCAACTCTCATGGATGACTTTGAGGAGTTCGAGACTTTAGTGCAGGATGGCATTGAAGATGAGGTGGAAATAGCAAGAGAAGTAGAATTAGAAGTGGAACCGGAGATGTGACTGAATTGCTGCAACCTCATGATAAAGTTGATTGGATAAGGGGTTGCTTCTTGTGGATGAGAAAAGAAAGTGGCTTCTTGAGGTGGAATTCCTGGTGAAGATGCTGTGAACACTGTCGAAGTGAACAAAGGATTTAGAATATTTCATATACTTAATCATTAAAGCAGTGGCAGAGTTTGGGAGGATTAACTCCCATTTTGAAAGAAACTGTGGGTAAAATGCTATCTGTCAAATAGCATCACATGCTGCAGAGAAATCTTTCACAATAGAAAGTGTCAATCAAGGTGGTGAACTTCATTGTTGTCTTAATAAACTGCTACAGCCACTGCAACCTTCAGCAACCACCACCCTAATCAGTCAGCAGCCATCAATATCGAGCCAAGACCCCCCACCAGCAAAAAGATTGCGAGTCACTGAAGGCTCAGATGATCCTTACCATTTTTTAGCAATCTAGTATTTTAAAATGAAGGTATATGCATTGTTTTTTCAGACATACTGCTATTGCACACTTAGTAGACTACAGTATAGTGGAAACATAACTTTCATATGTGCTGGGAAAGCAAAATATTTCTGTGACTTGCTTTATTGCAGTATTTGCTTACTGTGGTGGTCTGGAACCGGACCTGCAGTAACTCCAAGCTATGTCTATACTCAGTAAATGGTAACAATTCTGGCCAAAAAAGAGTTTCAGATCCTGCACCAGTGCCAATCATTCCTCCATCCTTTGATATTCCACAGTCTGAATCCCAACTCCCTTATGGCCCTGTTTGCTTTTTTCACCATTAGCTTTCCCAAACTAATATGTAATGAAAGAGTATTTCTTCTCTATGCTTTGAAAAATTGTTTTGGAGTTTGCTTTATCTAATAATCGGTTTATTACTATCTGTCCAATAAGAGAATTATCAAAGGAAAAAAAAAAAAGAAAAATTAAGAGGGATTCACTCTTTTCCCCTAATTCAAATTTGTGCAGAGGTAGCGATGCACTGATATTGAGTGGTCGTGAGACGCCAGCATGTGAACTTCACTGCATTCCCATATTGGAAATTGCATGACGCCGAACACAGAGTGGCATAGGAGAGGTTGTAATTAAGAGGGACTCTCCACAGTTTATGAGTAAATGCAGTTTGTTCCTGTGTGATCACTGATGAGTGGAAATTAAATGCTGATGATGTTCAGGAGGGCAGAAGCCACTTTGCATTGGCTCCACTAGGGAAAGCTTTCGGCTCCTCTGCCTCAGCACGGATGGATGGAAACTCAACAGTGTTATTAGTCTTCCCATCTCTGACGTCTCTTACCACTACCTCCTGGACTGTGAAGGAGCGTCTGTTTCCAACACCCCATTCATGCACTTAGCCACTTATGTATAAGATCCATATTCTCCTTTTGCATGATTTAAAGCTGGCAGTCTAGCTTTTTACCAGCTCTCCAGAGAAAGTTCTTGCTATGGCTCTTCTCACTGATCATAGTCTTCACTGGCTCCATATGGGTTCTAAGCCAGACCCTGGGGTTGGGGAGAGAGCTGTGGTGTGGACGAACAATTTGGGGACCTGTTTTCGACTCTTGAAAGGTTCACAGTCTCTAGATGGGGACACGGCCCCATAAATACACGGTTTATGTAATGTAGAAAGAGCTGGGATAGATGGATAGACAAAGTATTCATGGAGAATGAGAAAGGACACATAAGCCTTGTTTTGCCTATATTTATTTCCCTTTTTCCTTAAACAGCGTGGGGTGGAGATAGAAGGCTTCATAATTGAAGTGACATTTGAGCGGGGCCATCAAGAAAGGGTGAAAAGTTGAACATGTAGGGAGGAGGTGGGTGGTACAGGAGGAAACAAAGTGCAGAGAAAGGTGCACAAGAACAGTGCAAAGGCTTGACCACGCCTGCAGAGCTCCGGGGCTGCTTGGGAAGGAGGGATGGAGACAAGGCTAGGAAGCTGAGCGTTTGGACTTCACGGTGCAGGTAACTTGAGGTGCTAAATATCTTTATGCCAGGGAGGGATCTAGTTGTACTTAGTTATAGAATTAGTCGGTGGCAATATGAAGGATTGTTTGGAGGGGAAGGGATTTGGGACAGTGAAAGCAGCTGGGGCCCTGACCTAGTGGTCCGAGTGAGAGCCCATATGGACCTGAGCCAACACCAGGTGGAGGGAATGGATCCAGAAGACCACGTTTCATGTGGTCCCACACCGCAACATGGTGGCTGCCTAGATGTGTAAGCAGAGGGTTTGCTGAGAATGACCAACATTTATTTCTTGGAATATTCATTTTGTAGCTATAGTGTCTTCAGATTATTTAAACCAAAGATCGAAAATATTCAGAAAATAGGAAAAGTGATCAAAGGCTTAAATGTGAAACACACGTATCATAATTTTAATTGCCAATGAATTTTAAAATATGTTTTCTGAGCTATATTCTCTTGCCCTAAATGGTTTTCAAGTTAGCGAGTTCCTTATGTAAATTACTTAGCCATTATATTTACAAAGATTAAAGAAATAGTGAAGAATTATGATTTGTTTAGATTTAGGTTTTGTCACATTCTAAATAAAATATACATTTGAGTATTATTATTTGCTTCCCCTATTTAAAAATTTTGTCCTTGGTGATTCAAAAGCATCATTCATTTTAGTTTTTAAAAAATTTTTATTTTTTTCATAAACTCAAGTGGTATCATTTTATAATTCATTTAACAATTAAATCGTATCAAGAGAAAATTTGCAATACTTTGGGAAATGAGCGAAATGTAGGGTTTTAACAGATGAAATTTCTATTCAATTGTAATAATCATGTAAAATCCATTTTGTTTTTTATGGACCGATTCCCAATTTTCCTTTAAAAACTCCCTTGACCTATTTCTAACTGGTATTTTCTTTGTGTCCCCTCCAGTAGTGGATGCCTGCCAACTACTATAATTGTTCTAAAAGACAGCAAGTGTGTGCAGCCATTTATAATTTCTTCTATATGAGGAAGGCTGTAGCGTGCTCCTCTCTTAATAATAGGCAACTAAAAAGACAAAGTGTTATTCCTCATAAGTTCACATATCTATAATTTCATGGACATGGTTTCTATGATTCATCTTTCCAAGTTACTGTGGCAATGGCTCTGCACAGAAATAAAATAATGACAGCTCTTTGAACTATTCATTGGCAATATCACTCCAAGTCCAGATATTCAGAAATAGGATTTAAAAAAACCTATGTGTTTTATTTTTAAAAATCTTTAATGATTGTAAGCAAGAAATATTTAAAAATAAAATGACAAAAATAAATAATATTCCCATTTATATTTCATAAATAAACTCATATTTCTCAGTTACTTCTGACTAGAGGATATTAGTGTAATTAAATTAGGGTCTAAGAATTTTATCTGAGACTTCACTTTAAAGCTAAAAAATGGTAGTATGTTTTTAGGTGAATAACTCAGTTGATTATAATGAACTGAATAAAGTAGATAACTGTAAGATCACACCCTTTTTGTTTCATGTGTATATCTCCATTCTGTAATTCTATTATGTACATTTATCCTATACATTTAGTGCAAGTGTTTTCCAATGTGTGTGTGCGAGGGCTTCATGCTTACACTCAGACTATGACATTGCCACGTGCCTGGGAATGCAGGATCACGATTAGCCCTGGGGTAGAGCTTAGGACTCTGTTGGCCCTGACGAATGCTGACCATGCTCTTTCAAATCTCAAGCAAAGTGCTGATTCAATCATTTTACTTCAAAGCCATGAGCAGCACAGCACAGGGGAAACTGAGTGAGACCTGGGTTCCAATCCTAACACTTGGATTTGCAAGGACATCTTTGACCAATGACCTCCCCTCTCTGATTTATGATGGCAGATGACGCTGTCTCCCTTGTAGGGTTGTCTGGGAATTAAATATGACGGTGTGGAAGTAAAGGATTCTGTACATATTTGGTGATAAATGAATTAAAATGAGTATTGTTCTAATTGTTGGAATTTTTTTGATATAATGAACCCCAAATTTGTCTGTCTCTGGCGCCACAGAAACTTTTATAGATGAAAGCCACTCTCCTATTTAAGAAATATAGCATGTCCCATGGGGGCATCTTTTCTTTAGGGTAAATATCTCTAGTTACATCGATAACTGATATAAAATGATTAAAAACTCAGGCTTTGAGAGCTTGTTCAGAGCATAGTTAGATCTTGCACTTGTGTATTCTTGGGCAGTTATAACTTTTCTGAATCTCTTTTTCATCATCTGTAAACTAGAAATAAAAATGCCTTATAGGATTTTAGTGAAGATAAAATAAGATAGTGTTTATAGAGCATTTATGGTTAAATAAGAAGTGTTTGGTGCCTACTAAGTGCTCTATTAATGGCAGGTATTATTATTATCAATGTTGTTGCTATTAGGCAAGGTTTTCAGTTTCTCACCATCACAACTGCAGCCTAAAATGAATAACTGTCTTTGTGGATATGATTTCAGAGGCCATGGGGGGCTAACCTTTCCAAAATAAGAACCCAGTGCCCTACACAGCGGCGGACATTAAAATCCTTTGATAAAATACAAATAATATACTTGGGAGAAGTGGTGGTTGTGAAGAATGCCCTTTAGTTTTCTTCCTGCGTGAAGAAGCAAGCAGTGATCAAAGGGCACTCCAGGGCCACTGAGCATGGTTGATGCCATTGGCGGGTGCCCAGTCTGAATCACCCTTTCCGAGGAGGTCTAAAGAGGTGGGGGGACATCAGTCCTACTTGTCAACACTCATGCTCACACACTCACGCAAATGCACAAGAGGGAATCCCAGGGCCACGCTGGCGGGGAGACCTTCCTTACGAGCAGGAAGGGGCCTGGAGTGTGGCACAGATGGGAAGAAGAACCAGCAACACAATGTGACGGGCAGATCTGGCTGGGAGCTGAGCTCTGCAGAGTGCTTGGGAATAAAGATAATTAGGCTAGAAAAGAAAAAAAACCAGAATTCATTCCACATATAAACTCAACCAAAGGGCAGTCTCTGTCCTGGCTGGGGCATAGGGCCCGGGTGTAGTCCAGGGGAGCCCCGTTGCTGGAAGACTGCATTTGTGCATTTGGCAGCGACTGATGACTCAGACAGCTTTTCTTGATGTTAGTACTCTCCCTTTTCTATTGAAATGATATTTATTGTGTTTCTGTAGCATCACAGCCTCTGAGCTGCTACAGCATTCCTTGCTCTTCCTGTTTCCTTTTTTGTGTTCAGTTTGACCAGTTTTATGATGAAAAGGTTTACAAGTTTTGTCCTGTGTTTCTTACTGTCGAGTTTAGGGCTGACACTCCATTCAAATACACCAATTACTGGCATGAATTACATTCATTTTAAGGCACGTGCTGCTGTAGCCCACTTACTCTATTTCCATATTTTCTATGAAATGTTGCAAAAGAGGATGCTTAGTCAAAGGTCACCATAAATGTAAGTGGAATTCAGAAACCTCATGTGGTTTTAATATTCCCTGAAACGGCCGGTACAGCTCAGGATGTGTCACCTTCACAATAGCCGAGGGCCTGAGTCACATTTTTCCTTTTGCATGCAAAGTCCCCTTGGACCACTGACTTGACATATGTAATATGTTTAAGGCTCTTGCTGGTTAACTTTGCTTTGGCAAAGCTGTCTTTGAATAACCCAGGGTTTTTGGCAACCAAGCAACAAACCCTCATTAAAATTACCGATAGATTCAAAAGCATCGTGTAAAGTCTGTACAATTCTATTTTCTCGTAACTTTTACAGCGCTCTAGGGAATTTATAATGTCCTCTTTGGAAGTAGAAAAGGCAGGAATGCTAACTCAGAAACATGACATCATTTCCCAAAGCATGTTTAATGTAACTAAAAATAAAATTTAAGCAATTGTGTCTACCTTAGTACAAAGGGAAGGGAAGTTTTGTCATTCGTCTGGTGTATTGATGATTGGACGTGGCCTGTCGGATAAATTCCACGTGGGCCACCGGAATGTCTGGCGGAGGATCTAGTCGTCCCTGAATGGGACAACTCCAAATCAGGCCTGGACGCTGGAGGCGGGGACCCAGGCGCTCCGTGCTCTGCTGCTCCAGGCTTGGGAGGAGACACGCCAGAGTGGGCCGGGGGCAGATTTGAGGTCACAGCGCTGGGGCCTCCTGAAGCATAGAGCGTCCTCAACCAAGGATGCAGGGGTTGAATCTGAAGGGAAATAGGTATGTGCACAGGCTGTGTGAGAGCTGGAAGGGTAGGTGGGAGATGGGGAATGTCAGTTGGGGAGGAAATGAGAGATGAGAATGAAAAGAAAAGCTTGGATGCTTCTGATAAGCAGAAGTTTATGCTTTATCTTGGTTATGCCTGTATTTGGGAGCAAAGATTCTGGTTCTGACCATTCTGGTTAGATGCCTGAGAGCACTGTAAGAAGACAGTTAAACTGGAATGAAGCTCTGGGCTCCCCAGAAAAAGCCAAGGGTAGCCACATTCAAATGTCTTCGTGTCCAGAGGGTTCTATACGTGGTGGTCTGGGAAAAGCCTTTGCATTCACATCAGCTATGATGTTAATGTTTTTTTTTTTTCAGATATAGTTCACATACTATAAAATTTACCATTTTAAAGGGTATAATTCAGTGATTTTAGGATATTCGCAAGGTTGTAGAGCTATCACCACTATCTAATTCTAGAACATTTTCGTCATCCCTCAGAGAAACCTCATACCCATTATGAGGGTATGAGGTCACTCACTCCTCATTCCCTCTCCCCACAATCCCCGGCAACCACTAATCTGTTTTCTGTCTCTATGGATGTGCCAATTCTAGACATTTCATGTAAAAGCAATCATACAATATGTGGTCTTTGGTGACTGGCTTCTTTTATCCAGCAGAGTATTTTCAAGGGCCATCTGCCTTGTAGCATGACTCTCTACTCCATAAAATTCTACAATAAAGTTTATAGTTTTTCCACCAAAACAAACAAACAAACAAAAAACCAAGAATAGAGCAAAGGGGAAGGGGAACAGAGGTACTGATATCCAGGGTGCCAGGCCTGAGAGTGCAGGGTGCAGGCAGGCGTGAACATTTGTTCATTCACTTATTCAACAATTATTTATTGAGTGCCTATGGGGCTATGGACTGAATGTTTGTGTCCCCACAACGTTCATATGTTGAAGCCCTAACTTCTAATATGATGGCATTAGGAGCTGGGCTTTGGGGAGGTAATTAGAGGTAGATGAGGTCATGAGGGTGGGGCCTCCACAATGGGATGAGTGCCCTTTTATTATAAGAAGAGATATCAGAGAGCTCGCTTCCTCTTTCTCCCTACACTCATACAAAGGGGTCCTGTGAGCACAAGAAAAGAGACCTCTGGAACAAAACTGGCCTTGCCTGTACCTCTACCTTACAGATCTTTCCCCTTTGTCTACTTGCTTACGGTTTTTACTCATTCTTTAGGACGGAACTGAATTGTGTGCCCACAATAGCCTTACGTTTTTATTTTCCAGCTATCCAACAGCTATTAAACAAAGGAATAATAATTAATTATACTTTTGTCTTTACGTAACTGGTGAACATTCTCCAGAAGGGATGAATTTATTGGTTCCCTCTGATAAAAGGCTGTCAGACACATTCCATTTCCTAAAATCACAAAGCATTGTTGCTGGAAGGTTAATTCAGCCTCAAGCTCTGCTTCCAGGCTGCAGTGCAGCGGCTGTGCGTGGCTGAGAGTGGACCAGAGCAAAGGCAGACAGTAGCTATTTAATAATTTTT